>OOFJ01092531.1:7677-20913 GCA_900323375.1 Benthosema glaciale
ACATTTTTGTTGACTAAAATGTATTTTGGCGGGCCTTGATGCCGTCGTAAGGACAGTTTTTACATGTGCTGAAAATAGCCGATCTACAAGCTCACAACAGCTTGTGAGCTTGTAGATCGGCTATGTCTCTCTCTCTCTGTCTCTACTCCCCCTAGTGGACATAATGACTATATTGCGTTTTTTGGTAGATTTTGCAAAATGCAGTGCCAAAAATGAGACAGAATACTTGGCCTACTACTGTATATACAGTCAGACTTAAGAGATTTGCAATTGAATTGCCATATACGGTTGTGATATACATATACAAGCAGTGGATTAGAAGATACATACTGTATGGAAATCGCACGCACGCACGCACGCACGCACGCACGCACGCACGCACGCACGCACGCACGGAACACAGAAATGAACAGTAAAGCATAAAACCTAGCACACAAAATCCACAGCATTTTTTCCTCAGAGGTGAAGGCTGGACATCAGAGTAGGCTGTAATTTGCAGTTGAAGTTAGACAGAAGTAATCCGGTCAGGTGTTAGGGACACACATGGTAATGCCCAGTGTATGTATGCTCTGTGGTGTAATCAAAGATTGTTAGTCTCCCGAGCAACATAAGCGACTTCCTCCTGGGGTCGAAGTCGCAGGGAGGGCGATCTTAAACTCGCTAATGACTGTGACACACATGTTGCCCCCTTAACCCATTCTTTCTCCAAAATGGATGAAGCTGGAATAAAAGTAAGTCCTGTAGCACCCTCGGCACAAGATTAATACATTTTTTGATTAATCCAGGCATCAATTGGGTTAAGGACGCCGTCGGGGCACTTTCAGAACCAATGTCATGTGACTAGTGAGGAACATGTGCTTCATCAGCCGCCATTATGAGGATTCAGTGGTTGGAACTTCTATACGTACAGCATTTTGGAACCATTAGTTGCTCCAAAGCATTCTTCTCCTTGTTAACTCTGAGCACACCTAAATACATTTCAGATTAAACTGCAAGTTTCTTGATGGACATTGAAATGATTCCATATTGATTATATCATTGCTAGTGTCGGCCAGAAACCACATATCTCCGTATTTTTTACGTTTTATGCTTTTTCGTAAATCAATGCCCTACTTCATCATACCCGAGGGTCACACACACAAGTACAGAAAATATGCGATCTGCAATCTACGCAACAGACTGTGAGCTTGTACATTGGCCATTTTCACTATTTTAAAATGTTTCTCAAATATTAATAGAAAAGGAACATTTTGGGCACTGACAATATGAATATTCTTTGTTTACATGAACCACTAGCACTGCTGTAAAATAATAGGCCTGACGGACTATAACAGATGACACAATTCGTTCCACCTCAATGGCTCTGGGTCAAACCCTGTCTGGATGCTAGCATCCTAAGAAAAGAAAAGTGTCTGGCATGTGATAGATGAGGTGACGGAGCAGGCGTCCATTCTAAGCTACAGCACCAGCGAGTTGAGTGATTTCCAAAGCAGGGGGACTGGACAGTAGGCTTACTACCCAGGGTCAAATGAGCAACCGCCAGGTCATGGAGAGGTACTGCGCTGGCAGCATGGTAAGGGTGCAGGGTGTGTGTGTGTGTGTGTGGAGGGGTGTTGTAGGGTGCTTACGTAACAGCACCCCGCCACAGCACCTTGTTACAGCCGAAGCTTCAGGTCCAGAGGGCTGATCAATCAAATCAAGTCACCCTCCCACCCCGTTCATAAGATGCCGGGGTCGCTTGTGCCTGGAGTTTAGACTATAGGGACAGTGACTCTAGTGAGACGGCATGTTAGTCACTGTGTTTGTAGTACTCGGGTAGACTAGTAGTGTATCATGGGTTGATAGCTTGCATATTGGCTATTTCAGCTGTTTGAACACAAAATCACGGTTGCGTGAAGTGAGGGGCGCCCACTGTATCTATATCGGTCACATGACGTCTTACGTCATCACTTAGTGCCCGGCCTAAACAAAGAATTACATCATTAAAGTCCACAGAATTGGCCAGTGACATGATGTACGTACTTCCGGAAAGCCACGCATTGGAGGGGCTAGCCGCTAGTGTGTCTAAAAATAAAATCTGGCAATATGTTGCAAATAGGGATGACAGGCTGAATGAAAGTGATGATTGTTTCATGTCTTTTTGTTTTTGCCTCATCTAGAGAGGCATAGAATATAATTGTTTGACATTATAGTTATATTATCATAATAACATCTTAAAGTGTTTTGCCAATTATTTGGGGGACCATTTGCAAATGATCCTCACGGCCCCCAGACCACAGGTTGGGAATCACTGGTGTAGATGGGTGTTATGAAACAGCATGACAACAAGAGTGTATTGTGCATTTTTTACTTTTGACTTCTCAATGGAGGTTTATCCCACTTCAGCCCTGTCTTGAGCATACCGTAGACTGAAAAATCTTCTGGCCACAGAAGAGCACCGGTAGATATGGCTTCCGTGAATGCAATCCAGCCATTCTGTGACTAAGAATAGGTATTTGGTGAAACTGATAGCAACAGAGGTAGAGAAGTAGAGATTGTACTTATCTGTGTCCATAATCAATAGATTAGGTCTATTGAGCATGACCATACGCCCAGTGGTAGACTGACAGTGCAGTAACTCACTTAAAGGACCACTTCACAGGAAGAAAGAAAGAAAGAAAGAAAGAAAGAAAGAAAGAAAGAAAGAAAGAAAGAAAGAAAGAAAGAAAGAAAGAAAGAAAGAAAGAAAGAAAGAAAGAAAGAAAGTCGCCTGGGAGCCCTCACAGTCAGGGCCATGCTTTGCTGTAGGCAAGGTTAGGCACTTGTGATATTTAAATCACAAAATAAACAGCATCCATTCAAGGGCCTTAATAAGTCCAACATGGGACTTCAAACAGTCATGGGACCTCATGAGACCTCAACTTATTGTTTTAAAATTATATAAATAAACAGCTTTCCATTCCATTAAAACAAATTCTGTGTGCAACTGCTCTCAAATAAACTTGACAGCAATACAATAGCATCACATCAGTATATTATTCACAGCCTACAATACAAGCAGCAGCAAAAAAGAAAAAATATAAACCAAGGCTCCCACCTTTGGGTCGTTTTCTATACTTGACTGTAACATCACTTGTATAACTGTATAAATGGCCAGGGTCAAACATTGGAACATCCACGTACTGTAGGTGCAGAATGTCTTTCGTGATCGACGTGTCGATGGCAGCCTCATTATCCTGGCAGCTTTCTTATCCAACTCCTTGGTAGTCATCCTCACAGATACGTCTGCAGGGCAGTCTTCAGGGTCCACAGATTCTATACTCTTCACCGTCTGGTCTGGGTTCACCACCTTGGCTCTTGTATCGTACGCTAAAAGAGCAGTCGTGGTTTGTACTGTTCTCAGGCTGTCGTCCTTGACACAAATCAACAGTCAGCCAAACTCTGTTCAATAAAAGTCAGGTTTCATCCCAGTTTGTCTTTATTGAGATGACGGTGGTCAACTTTTATAAACAAGGAGTGAAACTGTAAAATTAGAAACAAAATACACAATGAGCTCAATATCACAACATAACAAGCTATAAAGCACATACTAGGCCTAAGCATTCAGTAATTTTGCAATTAACATTAACACTACCTCACACTATAAGGCAAGTAATCAAACATTAAACTTATTAAGCATCCAATGAATCCCACAATCAATTCAAAGATCAAGCTCACAAAACCTGACTCAAGTCAATTGTACACAAACAAAACTTACAGGAGATGTTTTCAAGCCAAAAACAAAGAAATGACAGGAGAAGCTTCTGTGTGTGTGTGTGTGGTGTGTGGTTGCTCCTAGGCTGCTGGAGATAATCTGCTTTCTGCTGTCCTGCACACCTGAAACTACTGAGCCTCAATTGGCTGCACAATTGGCTCCTAATTATACATCACAGCTAGGTTAAATGCACACACTATGACACCAGGGGGTGTCAAACCTATCGAAAATAAACAAAATGCCTGGGGCAGAACAGTGTATAAAGTAACTAAGTGGATTTACCACTTTGAGGAATTTACGATAATTCTCCATAGAGCGTTTCTACTTTTGCTACTTTTTTATTTTTATACCAATACTTTTGTACTTTTACTCAAGTACATTTTTCATACAGGCCTTTTACGTGTAACAGTATTTCTGCATTGCAGTATTGATACTTTTACTTAAGTAAAACATTTGAGTACTTTTTCCACCACTGATTGTACTCCTGTTAGGCCTACATGGCTCCTAATGGCCCAGAGTAGGTGGGGAGGGAGACCAAAAGCCTTGACCCAATAGTACCGTAACAGAATCCATTGACAAATCAAAAGAGAGATGCCAGCAGCAGGTTAATTTTGAGGCCTACTTTACCTTTACGAGTATTATGTTTTCATTTACATTACCTTTTATATCATGTATAATATTGTATGGCTATTTTGCAGCTTTGTAGAGTGGATCCGTGACCAAAGGAACGATGAACAATGAACATAAATGACATTTCTTTTTCTTATATCAACGTATGCAGGCATCCAGCTTCCACGTGTAAATAAGTAATACAATGAGGACTAAACAAGCAACTTAATTTCATTAACTCGTTAAAATGACATTAAGTAAATGTGACTGTCTATAGGCCTACGTATAAAACCAAAACAACTCCATTTGTGCTGGGCTACTCTTTTGGGCAGGGTGTTCTAAGGCCACACATAAAATCCTTACTGCTAATCTGTGCATGTGTAACTCTGAGAGAGCATACAATTGTTTACATTTGTGCACTCAGAGTTAAATGAGCACTGAGGATTTTACTGTGCAGATAAATCCTCAGGGAAAAGCACTGATGGTGTTTACCCATACAGTATGAAACTCAAAACAATAACATGATGAAGGGCCTTATTCCCATAATGCTTTTGTCTCCCACTTTACTTTGACAATAAAACAAGATTATTTTCAGAGGAGGTAGAACAATGTGTATCATAACCACTTCATTCAGCATTCTGTGACTGACAAACTAATCAAGCAAAGTAGCAAACACAAAAGGGTAAGTGATATGTTTGGTTAAAAACAATACAACAATTTGGTTATAAGGTTAAAGGCCTATATTCTCATAGCAATTGCTATAGTCTTTATTCAGCTCTTTAACCAGTAAGGTGCCTGAGGAGGGCGAGAAGCCTGAGGGAGCATCTGCCTGGGCGCATCCATGCTATAGTCCATCCCTTAATAACATCTGACATCAGGGTTCTCCATCCCTGTTGACGTCACGTCACGCAATAAAAGGTTAAAATGCAAAAGCGGGCAAAAAGGTCAAACAAGGTTATAGACCAAAGCTTGAGGCCTATGTGTAGTCTGGCAGAGCAGACGAGGCAACGTCCAGAGATTCAGGAATCAAGGTCTTTTTTAGAGACGTCTGGAAGCGAAGACGCGTACATGGATTCCATCTAGCTTTGATCGCAGACGCAGTTAAGACCCCAAATTGTACATTCACAAATGGCCCAGCAGATGGCGTGAGGCTACTGAGAGGAGGGATGCTTGTCATATCTGACAATCTGACATCATGCGCCATCCTGGTCATGTGATCGCACAACGCTGAAGCCAGCAGTGGCATGGTGTTTGAAGCCATGCGTTTTTGCCGATTACTGCTCACCATGACTGACAGCGCAGGCACACCTGAGCTTCCATGTGCGGCATAAAGAAGCTGGATGCATGCTGGCGGTTTTTAGACAGCTGGTGGATGGAAATTAAGCAGAATGCCACGGGGGCAAGAGTTTACGGGAATGGGTATGAGCACACTTGCGCCGACAAGGGCGGCCCGAAAGACGCGTGTCCGCCTGGCTTCTTCCGTTTTTTTAGACAGGTGGCGGAGGGAAAATAAGCTCCACCCACGCGGCCACGCTTGTCCACGCTTGTCCACGCAAGTTCGCGCAAGTGTGCTCGTGGTGAATCTGGCCGACGCGCGTGGGTGGAGCTTAATTTCCCATCCACCAGCTGTCTAAAAACCCAGAAGAGACGCCAGCGTTCAGCTTCTTTATGCCACACATGGAAGTTCAGATGTGCTTATACCCTGAGACAACCAAGCACATCTGCAGGTTCACCGGGTGCAACAAACATGAAAGAATGTGAGACTGTCAGTTTTGTTCTTTTCTCTCTTCCTTGTGCACAAACGAATGTGAATGCAAAAATAACCCCTTCTCGAACCCTTCGTTGTTTGATAGTCAGCGCACCGCTGTTGGTCAAGCAAACCTTTCATCACTGAAGGAGTCAATTTATGGTTGGAATGGCAGACGGTCGATCTCCCATATAGCTTCACGTAGAAGGCAAAATGTACAGTAATTATTGTTCTGAAAAATGGTGAATGAAAATGCATCGGGAAAAACTGTTAAGAAGGAATTGGCCAGAAGGATTCTTATGTTATGGCCAGAAGCAAGCAGTATAGTTTTCATGAGCATTTCTAGGAAATACCTCAACATAATTTCTACATTTAACTCTTAATAGTTTATATGCTGAAAACATAAGGAAATGTATACATCTTGACTGACTGTACACTGGGGACTTATCATTAATACAATTTTTTGTTCGCATATATCATGATTTTTAGCTCTTTTTAGTAGCCTACTTTGCTGAGATACATGGACATCATAATACTATATGAATACATATTTCATATTATAAGAAATTGTTCTCTTAACAACTTAAACCCTATAAGGACCCCTGTTTTCCCCTCTAAACCAAATCTCTTTGCAGAAAATAGGCAATGTGTCATAATGCGACACATTGATGAGGTTGTAGATATGAGCTTGTAGATCTACCTTTATATTAGACGGTGAGGTGCACTGCATGCGGTTAATGTTGATTGTCTCACCATCACCATCTGTCTCACTATTTGACACCATTATATGGGATAATAGTAAGGTCACATGGCAGAAACTGTCAGGCACCGTGCCTCTCATCCTGACGTGACTACTGAATATGCTGTTATTTAACCATTCTATCACCCTAAATGGATCCAACTCAAGGGGATGTGCTTACAGCAAAGGGCTCCAGCATGCAATATTACACGCATTCCCTCTGAATGACTGGAATGCATTATGCAGTGTACATGAGCAGTGGTTCTGTGTAACCATAGAAACTGCAGTAAGAAATAAGCAAGGACTTGCTTTGTTCAAATCGTAGACTAACAGTGCATTTTAGCGGTGTGACAGCCAGACAAATTTTCCGGAAGTGCATTATTTGTCTATGGGACCGCAACTACTGGCAGGCGAACAGCAGGCGATGGTCGAAAAGTGGGCGGAGAAACGTTGCCCGGAAAAGAAAGAACAAATCTAAATAATTGGGCGACAATTCAAGTGTCACTCACCGCGTCTCCCACTGTTAAAACGCACTGTTAAAATGGCATAAGCACACTTACGTCTTCACAACTCCCTCCTTGACATAGAAAGACACAGCATTACTATGAATGAAATGTCCATTCTATAACCTTCCTGTTGATCTATAGTTCCATTCGGCACAGGTGTACGTTTCAACTATGGAGGGTGACCCCAGAACCTTCCATAAGCTGAAAGTTCTGTGAAGTTCTGTGATGGGTTCACAGAACTCAGGGCCCCCTGAGCAAGGCCCAAATTAGGTTCTGAGAACCTTTTCTGAAATCAAGTTCGTGGTGTATATGGAAACAAATACAGAAATCAGTGACATAATTATGTTGGCAAATTTCACTTTTTAGTTGAGCAATATTTGACTAATTTGTCCTGTTTTTTGGAATAAAAATATAAACGACCCGAAATTGTCTTTCGCCTCACATCCTGAACTACCTCACATCCTGGAATTTTCCAACCAGTGATCACCTAAAATACCTTGTTTTCACCAAGTATGTTATGTTGCTTTTTCTTTCAATATCTTGGTGGACTGTTTCCACAGAACAGGGGGCAGAGGGCACTTGTCTGGAATGACTCGTACGGTTGGGATGAGGAAAGAGTGGAAATCTGAAATGGCAGATGAACTATACCTTCAGGTGGTAGTCAGAGTAGGTCATCTAATGATCCGTGGGTTGGCAGTTCGATTCCCGGCACCTCCTGTCTACATGTCGTTGTCCTTGCCTAAGTGTCCTCGGGCAAGACACTGAACCCCAAATTGCTCCTGATGTGCTGGTTGCTACCTTGCATGGCTCTTGCCGCAATCGGTGTGTGAATGGGTGAATGTAATGCACTAATTAAAAGCGCCTTGGATAAAATGGTAAATGGTGTATTTATATACTGTAGCGCCTTTATCCAAGGCGCTTTACATAGATTGTGCATTACATTCACCCATTCATACACTGATGGCAGCGGAAACCATGCAAGGCACCTATACCAGCACATCAGGAGCAATTAGGGGTTGAGTGTCTTGCTCAAGGACACATTGACACTAACTCTGGGGGAGCCCGGGTTCGAGCCGGCAACCTTGCGGTTGCCATCCAGTCGCTCTACCCCTGAGCCACCACCACCCCTGTATAAAGGCGATATATGAATGCACCATTTACCATTTACCTTAAGAAGAGGCGGCTGTTCGTGGTGTATGGAAACAAATACAGAAATCTGTGACATAATTATGTTGGCAAATTTCACTTTTTAGTTGAGCAATATTTGACTAATTTGTCCTGTTTTTCGGAATAAAAATATAAACCACCAGAAATGTTCTTTCGCCTCACATCCTACAGTATAATCAGCAGGCCTACTGCTGCACGTGGCTGCTGCCACTGCTCACATCACAGTACAGTACAGCAGGAAAAGGCAATGGATGATGTCTACACAAGAATGCTACCACCAGTGGCACTTCTGATGTCACATGGGAGGGACCATATCAGAAATGTGGACCTCTACGGGGGCCTCCTGGAGGTCACGGACAAGGTCAGGAAGAGGGACGAGGCTGGCAGGGACACCCGGAAACTGATGGCGAGCCAACTGATACCGTGGGAGCCGGTCCAAGGCACATGCAGCTAGGAGGGAAGTGAGTCCACCGGTCCTACATGGATACACCTGCACGTGCAGTGTCACATCGGAGCCAGCAGCACTGAAGAGCTCCGGACCATGATGCTGGTCTGGACATGAGTGAGTGGAGGCCGGCGCTCCGCTCCTATAGTCCGTACCCTCACCTCGCATTGCAACACTGACCTATAAGCTCACAAAGCATAGCATTATGACACATTGTGAGCTTTAAACAAATAGGCATTAATATATTTTTTTATGGTATGTGTATGTATTATGTGCCTTTGCATTGGGAAATGAGTGACGATACATAAATAGTTGTATGCAGCAGTATATTGCAATAATAACTGTGTGGTTGTGCCAAAATCCCAGCAAGGCACACCTGGACTTGTCCCATGATCCACCAGTGTGCCTTGGCACACAGTTTGAGAACCACTGCGCCAGAACATATGGACCAACATTTTTGGACAAAAAGGGGGTGAGTGAGTGCGGGATGTTTTATAATGCTGTGAGTGCGACCTTGCTACGTGCTGCACAATGATCCTTCTCTGCTGACACCAGACCGTGGGCTTCTGGATGGTCTCGCCAGCCTTTTCACAAAGAGGGCCTCTCCCTCTGTGGTAGAGTGATTACAATGCCTCTCAAGGTGTCCTTTCGTCAAACAACATCCATCTGTCTCCTGAAAATTGTCTTTAAAACCTTTACTGTCAGTTTCAGCAAATATGACTGTTGTAAGGTGGGGCAGTATTGACAAAAAACATCGCCGTAAATAGTAGCTATTGTAGATCTATGGGGGGCTTGTTGAAAAAATGGGCCAGGGTTTTTCGCTGCTTGACACAAATTAGGACTACACAATTGGAATGAATAAGTTGTCTTCCAAATGTGTATTTCATGAAATATGAACCAGCAAGTGCTTATCGACGGTTCATGCAGAAGATAAAAGGGACTATTTTTCTCATCTCCAGCAGTGCTCCAACTGTCTAGCTATGCAAATTGATTATAGCAGTGGTTTGCCAGAAGAAACCCCTTTTTAAATCTACATTGATAGCTTTATTCTAAAACAACAGGAAGTAGAAGCTGTTTGTTAACATTAACTTTTCGGATTGATGAAGGAATAAGAAATAGAATTTTAACTAAAAAACACACAGGCGCCAACTAACATAATACATTGGGGAAAATTCACCCCCATTATTATTATTATTATTATTATTATTATTATTATTATTATTATTATTATTATTATTATTATTATTATTATTATTATTAATATTATTATTATTATTATTATTATTATTATTATTATTATTATGTAGCACAAATTGGGGTCCAGGATGAAGGGGTACCCTTACAATTCTGTAACTCCTTTCCTTGAAATGAAAACGCATGAGAAACACTGGTGTAGGACATTGACCATTCATGTCATGAGACAGCGAAGCAGGTAGAGACAGAGGCACTCACTAATTTACGTCCTTAATTTGGAATTCATAGAACATGTTGGCAAGAAACTATAGACAAACACTGGAAACTGGGACCGGCTGACACACACTGGAACATTAGTTAATAACATTAGACAATCTGACACAGAGCAGACAGGTGCGGCATACACTTGCAGCAGGGCAGCTGGGACCAGAATTAGCTGAGAATCAAGGGTTGGACAACGAGATTACTTACTGGTGCAGTGGTGTGACAGGATAAGGCCGGCCAGGAAAACATAAGGCGAGCCTGGGAGGCATGTACCATTTCCGAGTTTCTGATCCGCTCATGAGGAGCATGATGATAACTTACTTCATGTTGTAGCATGCAGGCCGGAATCAGAATGACCCAAAACACAGACCACAGGCTTTCCTCCGAGGTGGAAACCTTGGTTATGTAAGCTTTACACACTGCAGGGGAGTATAGGGAAGGCTAGGCGGGGGAGCACAGCTAGAAAACCCAGTACTGTAAATTGAAATCTTGCCCAAACATATAATCAATCTCAAATGTGCGGAGGCCGAACATGAAATTTCATACCGTGACAATAATAAGGTCCAAAACAGAGCCAGAAATGTGTGTGGTGTGAGTGGTGGAGAGGACGGACGGACAGACAGACGGACGGACGGACGGACGGACGGACGGACGGACGGACGGACAGACAGACAGACTGTCAATCTGTAAATCAGTTTAAAGCATATATTACTTTTCCAAAGATGCAGTAATATGAGCCGACAAAGTGTGAACATCCTTGTCAAGAGAACTTATTCTCATAGTCAGGAGATATATTAAAAACATCTTGGAAATTGGAATAAATTCTTTAACAATTTATTCACCAATGTCACAATGTGTTTGTAAACTGTAAAGGTGTTCTTAATCTATAGTAACACATGAAATTCAGTTCCCTATGGGAATATTCGACAGCTGCTGAATGTTGGGGTAGGCCTACCATTAATAAAATATATGTAGGCAAAATTTAAATTCTGCTTTAAGTAGCATTTGAGGGGTTAAACTAGGGCACAAAACAATGGCCATAGACACCTTTCCAGGTCATCATATTTGTGATGTATATAATAATTATTGTTAAGGAATTTATTCCCAGATAGGACAATATTCCCTAAATATTAAAACAGTGAACACATACTCATACAGTAGTACTTGATATGCTGTAGTTCTAAAACACTTTGGTAAATAAAGTGATATCTATTTTTGCTCTGATCCTCATGATTAATCACATAAACACTAGCATTTGTAGTCTATTCTGGACGTTTGGTGATGCGTTGCTTCTGCAACACAATCTGGCATAGAGGGAAAAAAGGAGTGGATCAATTGGATCAAAACCCTGAGGGACCCAACCAATTATAATAGGGTTTAATAGAAAATGCAAAACTAAAAATGTGGAAAACCTTCAATCATCCACTACTATAGTCCCAGTGTCTGGTCAGAAATCTGTTACCCATTTTAGTATTATAGAAGTATGAGTCTGCACAGAATACATGTATGACCAAGTGTTCTATAAGTAACCATAGTTGGAAAAATATAAATAAAGCATGAATAATATATTTCCACTTTCCACTCTCCGTGGCTGTTTCACCGTGATTTAACATTCAGAGAGGAAGACTTCCTCTCCACAGGAGTGTAAAACTAAAACTCTAGCACACCCAACCCCCTAGACAGAAAAAGACAGAGAGAACATCAGGCTCTCTTTACTGGATAGGGTGACTTTGACCAACACAGTGAACAATGACAGTGGCTGTGCAGGACTGCTTTAACACCTGCTGCTCTGACAGAAAAGACATACAAATCCTTTCGAAAGCAGTTGAACAACAAGTATCCGGGAGGTTTCCCACTGGTCAAAGTGAATTAAGAATAGCTCTTGTCTTAAGGTAATGGCTCTCAAACCGTTTCATTTGAACTCTACTTTGAGAACAAAATGCCTATAAGGTAAAGAGGTAAGACTATATGGTATTTTTTATTTTGTTGGCTTACCGGGGTCGTTTGACGAAACATAAATGAGCCTCAGTCGGTGCTTATACCTACTGATGGGAGAGGCTTGAGTGATGTGAATGGAGCAGCTGAGAAAACAGATCTCCGCAGACAGACAGTTCCAGCTTGGCCCCCTCAACAGCTGGAATAACAAAAAAGACCCCCAACTTAAAGCAATGTAAATCCACCTCTGTGCTCCTCGGCCTGTATGTAGTCAGTATTTAGACTAAGGCAAATAAACGACATAGTTAAGCCTGTGAGACAATTTAGCAGTCCCAATCATTTGGCATTAGGGACAGTTTAGTGGGAGAAATTTAAAAAGGTAGGAGCTTGGGAGCTTGGAAGGAATCACTTTCTCTCCTGCAGTTGAGTAAATACTGTCACTGAAGTGTAACCTAAGTTATTATAGTTTTCATTTTTTATTTGTTTTCATTTTGGTTTCATATAGACTTTTTATAGATAGGACAAATTGTGAAGATAGCAAATTATTTAGTTTAAATTTTCAATTAGACCAAAAATGTTAGGCTTAAGTAAGAAATATTGACAAGGACTAAAACATTTTTTTATATATTTTAGTAAGTTTAGTTAGTTTTAGATCTACTATATTTGCTATTTTTGAATTTGAATCCTGAAAAGTAACAGGTTTGGACACATAATTCCCACCCGACACACGGCACAGGATTGGATTCGACTCTAGTCAAACCCCACCCCTTTATTCTCAACGAGCCAATAGCAATCGGGGACTTTGCATAGTTTGGACTTCCGGGTATCTTTAGGAGGATTTCGTTTTTATTTGAGGATAATATATTCGTATGGGGCTCCTTTGTCCCATATCTTTAT
>OOFJ01092949.1:1815-13649 GCA_900323375.1 Benthosema glaciale
GAAAATGATTGCCAGAAATGAAAAGATTACCAGTAAGACACGTGACCTGACACCTCGTGCAGGTTTTCATAGTAAACTGTGAACTACGGATGCAACAAATATGTGTGAATGGTGTCTATTATTCATAGCTTTGCATTAATGAATCAATTCATCCATCCATCCATCCATCCATCCATCCATCCATCCATCCATCCATCCATCCATCCATCCATCCATTCATTCATTCATTCATTCATTCATTCATTCATTCATTCATTCATTCATTCAATTGCTTGGATAATTAGACCAGTGTGATTCTCAAACTTATTTTCATTTCAAGGACCGGACCTCGGTTTGAGGCATTACGCCTCCATGGACCCCCATTTGATACAATATTATCTCTGGAACCCCAATCTACAAGGTAAAATCCTCACTTCGCTGAGAGTATACAAAATGGAACCCAGTGGATCCATAGGGGTCCATTTTATATTTTTGGGTATTTTGGTTCCATGTACAGTATACACAGACCTTACAGACCTGTAAGGGCCCATTTTGGAAACGGTGAATTAAGCTATATAATTAACTTTGACAATGAAATAAAACACATCACCTCAGTGAAAAGTGCTGAATTGCTGACCAGGGTTTACTGGCCATAAAGAAAAGAGCAGTCCTGTGTCTCCAGGTAACAGGGGGGGCTTCTATGCATTCTGCAACGTGACCAGCCTGCCTAAATAAAGCATACCATGCTTGGTAACTCAGTCAATATTCCCTAGGGCACAAGACCAGACGCCTGAAATGGCTGCCTGCTTCTATACATCTTCAAGCTCACTAGGCCTATATTATAGGCCACATTACATTGTGAGCTTGTAGACCCACGCTATTTTCGGAAAACAAGCAGAATCGTTACTGCCCGGTGTTGTATAATTTTTCCACTCCCCGTCATAATCTAACTAGATGTAATAATATAGGTATAGGATGATCATCATGGGATATCACGTTTCATAACATCCACCATCACTGATGGATATGAAACATGATGACAGATATCCCATGAAGATGATTGGATGAGGATGGACCAGACAGTCTCTAGAGCCTCTCCTCTCGGGCACTTGGCCACGTCCTGCGTGTGTTTTTTCAGGGGGTGGTCATCGTGCATGTTTCTCTCATCTTCACTCCGGTCTATTTCAAGTCTGGACAAAACAGAAATGCCTTAAAATGAAAACAAATCCCCACCATACTCCAATCAATGCTGCTGGTGTAACGTGCAAAGCGTCAGTGGCTCCTACAGCATGACGCCTGCTTGCTGACTGTCTCCTCTCCATCATGGCGGATGGTCTTCATCATCAGCCAAAAACAGCCAGTCAGTTGATGATTTTTAGACTATAGGCTACTCCATATATTCCGACAGGAATACTATGGCAGTCAGTATGCCTGTTGTGCATGTGTCTGTTTTTGTTGTTAAGGAATATGCCTTAGATTTCAGTACAAATAAAATTAAAAACTAAAATCTGAGCTGTTCTTAGGCACAACACCACAACTCTGAACTTGAACTTCTGGGTCTGGAGTTTCACAATGATCCTGTTCAGAGTGGCCTCGTCCATTCCACAACCCTTCAGGCTCTATAGTGCAGACATTCCGCTAGGTAGGCTCTAGACTGGGACATTCTTTGGTCTTCACACATTTCACAACAATAGTCACTAGCATCTCTTCAAGTTCTCCAGACATTTCCCCTTTGATGCTTTCTTGAAGGGTCTTGCCAGTTGAACTGGTGATGTTCTTGTACTACTCCAGTCCACAAGAGTTTGTCTTGGCTCAGGCATGCTTCTGTGGCACAGGATGTCAATTAACAAGGACTTGTCCTTCTCAAGCCTTCTCCTTATCCACTGTGGATAGCCTAAGTGTTGCATTTAATAGAAGTATGGTGCGGCTGGGCCCCTGAGAGAAACCTGTTGCTTTTGAGACGATGAACTTCCAATTAATAATAACATCCCCCATAGGACTCTAATTCCCTCTTCATTTGGCAGGCCTATACACAATGAATTGAATATAGGACCATAATGGAAGCAATCTATTTGGAACTTTGTGTTATGCTTTTAGCACCATTGTATAAGTACCATTGTACTTTGCAAACTGTTAATAAAGTTCAATCAATGAATCAGTTAATTCAAGATTAGATACCAATCATCCAGACAAGCTCACAACTACAAATGTAAAGTGATGTTCTGAGCTTTTAGGCTAGATCTGCTATAGTTTCACTCAAGGTTTCCCCGGAAAAGCCACTATTGCTACAGTAAAGTTCTAAGGTTTACATTTAAAATACTTAAATTAACTCTAAGGAATCAGCAGATTAACTATTGTGATCAATGCCTGTGGCTGTCCTCTTCATATGCCTATAAAGTCAGCAATTATCTGTGATTACATGTATAAGCCTACTTGTGACAAAAGATCACAGTGTTCTTCTTTCATTCTTTACCAACCTGTGTGGTGATGGTGATGATGCTGTGATGCTGCTGTATTCCAGTGTGTGTGTGTGTGTGCGTGCGCCTCCTCCCTCCAGGCTCCAGCCCTGTGCACGCTTCTGGGCTCGGCTGCGCGTAATGACAAGTTTTACAGGAGGAAACCCCAGCCTCAATGTGCCATGCCCACCGCTACTCACACAACACAACTGTGCAACAGGCACTGCACTGGGTCCTAAAGCCTGCGACGTTCACTGGATCCAGACCAGACCTAACCAGACTAGAACTGGTGAATGAACTATTTTTGCCCTTTCACTTCCCTATACGTGAGGGGATTAAAAGACTGGCTGACGCAAGTCCTTCCTACTACAGCACATGCACGGTCCATTATTATGAGAATGAGCCAATGATAATGATGCATTGCATCATTGTTACCACACCAGACCACCATTAGCAGATAGGTTGAGAGGCTGAGAAGAGAACACAGTAGAATTTAGAATACTTGCCTTTTCTTACTAGAATGTAGTATTCAAAACAACCAACAATTGCAACATGTTTAATTTCAAGAACCTCCAGTTTGATTATGAATCAGGCGGGCTGCGGGCCACAAACCCCCATTTGAAAATCTTTTTCTTTTTGTCTGGGACCCGGACCCCTATCTACACTGTGTTAGTTTAACTGAGAGTGAACAAATGGAACCAAGTGGACATGGCATTGCTATGAGTCCATTTGATTTCATATACTCGCAGAGTTACAGAGCCATTTGACCCCTGTCCCCTGTTGGTCCCCAAACCATATTTTAACTTTCTTTGTGTAAGTTATATCGCTCTAAAGGCCTACTACTATGCTTGATCATACAGTGTCACACAAAAGTATCCAAAGACGCAGATGGATCTGCAAGCTCGACACAAGATATACAGTACTAGATGCACATGCCAACCGTGCCCAAATTTGGACGATCCAAGCCCCACTAAGTTCCACAAGTTATTAAGAAAAGTCTACGTAAATATTTGAATATATAAAATAATATATTATTTATGGTATAGTCCAGTAGTGGCAGAGCACAAGAAATGTGGCACTGATTGGTCCAGGGCTTTGCGAGATTACACACGCACACACACACGGGAGAGGAGACAAGGGTGTCGTAGAAAAGGAAGGCTAGATGTCCTGTGTTAGGTGTGTGGGAAGCAAGGGGTGTAGGGCTGGAGGTTAGAACTGTAAGGAAGGGGTTGCCATGCCCTTGATTGCCTTGTAGGTCCTCTCTCACCGGTGTTTGGAATTGGGTGCTGGCAGCTGGATGCCATAGAACAGTGGTTCCCAAAGTGGGGTCCGGGGACCCCCAGGCGTCCTTGAGGGAGTTCCAGGGGGTCCCCAGATAAATGAAACAAGTTGACCCTTATGGGTCTGTAACTCTGAGAGTATACAAATGGAACCATTTGTACACTCTCAGAGTTAAATTAACATTGATTTTACAATATAAATTGGGGTCCCAGAGGTATGCCATTACATGCCATGGGGGTCTGTAGACTAATCTGCATGTCAAATTGGGGGTCCTTGAAATTAAACGTGTTGAGAATCACTGCTAGAGCCGTAGAGCTCTTATAGGGGTCCCTGGAATATATTTTAAAAGGTTTGGGAACCACTGCCATAGAAGGGAAGGTAGATGTATGAAGGTTGAAGACCAGGCTGGTTGCACCACCATTGCATTCTGGATCAGCTGTAGGGGGGTTTGAGTGAGTACCGGCATTGTATACGATACAATGACAACCCCGTCATATACACACATCCAACCAGCGCTTCCAGTGCATGTACTGTATATACACTGCACACAATTGCGCCATGCTTTTAATCATTCTTTTTCCCCCTTAAATATTTATTTTAGATATCACATTTCTGACAAGGTTGTTGTAGCAAATAATAGAGGGACAATGTGTGGGTGGTGGAATGCCTATAAAACACCTCAGCCAGAACAAAACAATCAGGCAATTCATTGTTTGAGGAAGCCTGGCAATTTGTTAGAGCCAATCATAACAATGGAGGGTTTACATTTGTGTCATGAGTGTTCTGCGTGACCTACGTGTCCTCCCCTGGCTTGTCTATCTCTCTTAACACTATCTCTGTATCTAAGCAAAAAGAAAGGCCTTGAAATGAATAGTCTACTACTCTACTCTACAGGAAGAGTGGGCACTTTTGTGAAGTGGGCTCAGGAGAGAATTGGGCACTTTTACAAAGTGGAAGGCAGCTATTATGTTTAGTTTAGGTTTTGTTTGTTAAAGCAATTTAAATATTTCATAATAATACATTATTCTTTTTGCAAATCCTGTCTGTCCGTCCGACCGCCCGTTTGTCAGTTAACTATGAAATCGTACATTTCCTGTCAGTGTGTGTTTACCTCCATATATGGTCACGTATCATGACATCACACCTCCATATATGGTCACACCTCGTGACAACATGCCTTATGGTCACGCCTTGTGATATAACACCTCCATTTATGGTCAGTGGTCACGCCACCATATAATATGGTTCATATATGGATATATGAAGATCACGACACCAAATCTAACCCTGGAGAAGACTGGATCATCACCTAGATCTGCATATATGGATCCAGCCAGCAACTCTACATCTGACCTCAAACCCTTAGATCTCCATATATGGAGTTGGCCTGTTTTGACATTCCATATGTTGATCCTTCCCCACCTGTCCTTCCTGTTCTGACATTCCATATGTTGATCTGACATCAAACCCTGTACACTCAAGACACGCTCCATATATGGCCAGTACATAATTAATTCCATATGTTGATCTGACACTGCATGCCAAATCTCCCAGCAGTCTGCCATCTGCCGTCACTCAGGCGGATGTGTGCACGCGACCTCGCCCCTTTAGGGTCCTCAGGGGCGTCTTACTGGTGTATTATGTATTCTTGATACTGTCTTCTGGTGTTTTATGGACTATTATGGAGGGAAAACTTGTGTCTGCTATAAATGTAAATGTTGTATATTGAATGCAAATAATGCGCCTCATTGTTCATTAATGGTTAGAAATGGGTTCTAAAATGTAAAACGAGACATGATGGGCCCAGCTCTCCCACAAACAATCGTGCCCAATTCTCTGCCACACCTCATTGTTTAACTCTGAGAGTGAAAAATATGGGTCCTTATGATAGGTCCATTTTAAAATGCTCAGTGTTCTGGAGAGTTTAAGTACCAATGCTCTTCAGATTATGGAGATTGCCACTGTGTCGTGCCTTATCATTGCCATAGTAATGGAAGGCATGGGACAGAACAGGCCCAGCCTTGTGAGAAAGTACTGTACAGGTACTCGAGGTATTTGTACTTTACTTGAGTATTTCCAATACTTTTATTTCTACTCCACTACATCTTAGGTCCAAATATTGTACTTTTACTCCACAACATTTATTTGAAAACTTTAGTTACGAGTTGTTACTTTGTCGATTTTGATTATTATTACAAAACATAGCCTACGTTATACCCACTTCAACCCTATATAGATTTCAGTCATTTGAAAATAGCCAATCTACAAGCTCACAATGCGTCGCAGTCTCGTCTCGCAGGCTATTTTCAAAAGATGTTTATACATTTGAAAACTTGAAATGTGACATTTGGCATAATGAGTACTACTTAAGTACTTTTTTCCCATCACTGCTAGCCAAACTGCGTTCACTAGCTGGGAACAAATCTAAATCAACTGGTGAATCCTGCATTTTTCAAGAGTGCACATTCACAGTGACTCAGCACTTCTATTCTAAGAATCTCTGATGATGATAGCTATGGTTTGGTGGCTCAGACACATTGCACATCTGGCGTAATGGCCTCCCTGTATACGCTAACCACCTCTCCTCAATCTTCAGTGTCTCCCCAATGTACTATCTCTAAACTAATAGGCGACCATGTTCTGTATGGTAGATGTACTGTATACTTCTAAGGCAGCTGTGTCCAAAGTGTGGCCCACGGGTCAAATGCAGCCCTGAGGCGAATTTTATACGGCCCGCAGCTTCATCCCTGAATTGTATTTTTAACGACCTGTCCAACAGTATGGGACATTTTTACAAATGTTTTTTAAACTGGGCATTTCCCAGAGTAGTATTATTTGTCAGTGTTCCTTGTTCCTTGTATTTTTTTGTTTTTACCTTGCTTGCTTGGTTACATTTGGTAATGTGATGAGATACACTTTTTGTCCACAGCGCACTCCTGACAAAAGACCATTGATATTATTAAATGTTGATGATGATAGTTAACTGCGATCACAGTTAACTATGGAATTGTGCATATGATGTGTGTCGGTCTCGTGACATCATGCGACATCATCAGGGTCGGAGATGTAGAGACCCTGATGTCATAGTAAATGTGACCTGCTGTCGCATCTGCTGTCATCTCTATTGATTTTCCTCAACATGTGGATCATGACACATTGCCGGTCTATCGCCATATAATAGAAGACTTCATCTTTCATTGTAACATTGCCTCTCTCTGTCTGGCCCCCTTTCTCTCTCTGTCTGTCTCTCTTTCTATGTCTCTCTATCTAGTGTAATGCATGTGTCAATCTGTCTCTATCTTTCTCTCTCTAATTCTTCTCTATAATCTCTCTTTCTCTAGAATATATCTATCTCTCATTCCCTGAATTGTTTTTCATGTACTGCATGTGAAGCACTTTGTGTTTCACACGCTGCATGTGAAACCCCCTGCTAGTTTGTTATTAGTAAACTAGCTGGGGGTCCTTGAATTGAAAAGGTTTGAGAATCACTGTGTAAATTATACTATTTGAAGATTTGAACTTGAATTTTACAATGGATGCCAACCTACTCTGGGTCATACCCTGGCCATTGTGAGGTTCCCTGTTTACTTGTCTGTCCACCTGTTCCCCTTTTATGCCCATATATGGAGATATGCCCATGTATAGGCTACTGCACATGCCCATATACTGT
The DNA here is from genome assembly GCA_900323375.1 of Benthosema glaciale. NCBI lineage: Eukaryota > Metazoa > Chordata > Actinopteri > Myctophiformes > Myctophidae > Benthosema > Benthosema glaciale. The sequence continues at coordinate 9,202 of OOFJ01092949.1, forward strand.
ACATGGGGGCATATGGGTCGAATTGATGGTTCTGGTGAGAAAATGCCTGGAAGTCTGTTCTGTCTCTCAGTGGCAACAATAGTTACCCTAAAAAGTTACCCTAAATGAATAGGCCTAGTGCAAATAAACAATAGGCCTACATCAATCTTGACTAATGACACCACACTTCTGATGATCTATGGCTCTATGATGTCTCATAGTTCTTATGATATACCGGTATATAGACAACTGGACAAATTGGCAATTGTTTTGAGGTGGGGCACAGTCCATTCTTAAATTGTTCCAAGCTCATATACGTACATCAACAGGGTTATGAACTTTACTTTCTTTTGGATGCTTTAATAGAAAGTCACTTCAAGGGATCCACATTGGGCAGTCCTTCTTGCTTCTTGTTTGATCTCGTTGTGGGACCAGCACCTGCCTTCAAGATGTTTTTGTACAAGCACAACTTCTATTGTTCCTGTTTGATTTCATCTTTATCCCAGCGCCATTAAAATCTAGATAGCCTAATAACTTATCTGTAGAAAGAATGGCAAATGTCTAATCATACAATCACAAACTCGTGATCAAGACGTGGTCAACCAACATGGTCAAGATGATCTGCTGTTGTTCAAACTGAGCATAAGAAGGGTGGTTTAAGTTAATTTGAACGTGGCATTGTTGTTGTTGTTGTTGGTGATGACAAACACGCTGTTCTGAGTATTTCAGAAACTGTTCATCTACTGAGATTTTCACAACCAAGGGACTGAGATTTTCACAACCAAGGGTTTACAGAGAATGGTCCAGTTCTGTCATATTTGGCATCCACAACATTGAAAGCATGGACCCATTATGTATGTTTGAAATTTCTTTATTAGGAACTGCCTTGTATCATCAGTTCAGGCTGCTGGTGAAAATGAATGGTGTGAGGGATATTTTCTTTTTTGACTCTTTAGTACCTTGTACTGAGCACCTTGTTGAATCTATGCCACAAGAAATACTTGTCATGAATTGATGATTGATGAAGATAGTAAATGTTCAGGGACAGCGTTGCCAACTTGGCGGATTTGTCACTATATTTAGCTTCTTTCCAGACCCCCCTAGCGACATAATTAGTGAAAAGCTTCTGGTGACAAATCTAGCTACTTCTTCCTGGTGATTTAGGGACAAATCGTGTGACAGTCGCCAGAGATAAAACCCTTGTTTTTCTTCATTTGCTGCTGGAGCAGGTGCCTCCTCAGTCCTCAGTGAGTCAACGACACACAAACGTGCACGTTGCGGCCGCGAGTGTCACGTTCGAGCCATCTAGTAGAAGAGTTGCAACATTGAGGGGTCAGAAACTGAGTGCTCGAGCTGAATAGGGAGTTGGAAATACATTGTTTTCAATGAGGGCGGCGCAAATAAGAGCTATTTTAAGCATGTGTGTCAACTGTTTTAAAGTATTGTACAGTAACAACAAAACGGTGTAAAATAAATGGATTTAAGATCATTAAAGCTGGGCTGTTGCCTGAATCCAATGCATTTCTGCCTACTTCCGGTCCAGGACTTGTCCCTATTTGTCCCCATAATTCTGTTGCCTAAAAGTCACTAGGGACGGCAAAAAGTTGCTAGGGAGAGCGCGCGCATATCCCACCTCTAACGACTTCTAGAGACTTTTCAAAGAGCCACTAGCTACTTCCTTTACTGGGGAGTTGGCAACACGTTATTTGGTTACATCCACAAGTGAGTGTGAACGAAGTACAGGACAAGACAGGACAGGACAGTTGCAGAGCTGACAGTCTCCATTTATACTGTAGATCTGTATAAGTAGGCTACTACATGATGTAAACTACTGGGTATTGGATTCAGTCTCCATGGCAACTATCCATTTAAGCCAAATCTAATTTCCCACAGAAGCATCATACATCAGTGGCTCCTTTTAACCTTTTCAGAGTGGCCAAGAGAGACCTTGTTGTTGTTGTTATTCATTGTTGACGTAGGTCTCGCAACAACAATCATCTGGCTAGGCGTTGACTAAATGGTAAATGGTAAATGGTGCATTTATATAGTGCCTTTATCCAAGGCGCTTTACATAGATTGTGCATTACATTCACCCATTCATACACTGATGGCAGCGGACACCATGCAAGGTACCAACTAGCACATCAGGAGCAATTAGTGTCTTGCTCAAGGACACATGAGCAAGACACATCGACACTGCCTCTGGGGGAGCCTGGGTTCGAACTGGCAACCTTGCGGTTTCCATCCAGACACTCTACCCCTGAGCCACCGCCGCCGACTACTCTGTATACTGGTTGATTTATTCTACTGCATTGCACCACTGGCCGTATATTTGCTATAAGCCTACTTGGTGTGGTGAAGAATATAAATATCCATTATCTGTATAATTAGTATTAAAGTACATTTAAACACTACAGAATCTTTCAAAAAGTGTTATGATCAGTGGTGGTGGACTGATCATATCACATATGCAACAACTGTACTTGTTTCTTCATATAATTGGTCCATGCAAAAAATGGACCTGGTACCAATTATATAAAGACAAAAGACAGGTTGAAAAGTCATCCTTTAAATACTTTTAATTTGGTGGTGTAAACTAGTCTGTAGTGTAAGCACATTTTATGCCAATTCCTTTTTGTACTTTTAATACCGGTACTTTGACTGAGTTGACTCAAGTCAAGGGACATGCTCATACGGAACGGTCGGTAGGGGGCGACATGCACATACCACCAGGTCAGCAACATAACATTGAACACCGTCGGATGGGATTTCCTCTACCGTGTAATGTTTCCCGTCGGCCACATTTGATGGTTACACCAACGTGAAAAGCAGCTGCGGTACTTGCCAACATTTTGACAGAAGGTAAATAAATATAAATTCCCAACACTAAACGTTCGATGAATAATTATACATTGTAAGAACATGAGAAAGACGACGTGGGCTACCATGTGTGTTTCGTCCAGCGTCCATGTTTGTGTTTTATGAATAAGCTAATAAGGAAAGCAAATGTGTTTTACAACCATGTCAGATGCACTGCATTACATGTGCTCTGTACAGAGCACATAATGCAGTGCATCTGACATTACATCACATTACATCACATGCACGTGTGTGTGTGTGTGTGTGTGTGTGTGTGTGTGTGTGTGTGTGTGTGTGTGTGTGTGTGTGTGTGTGTGTGCGTGTGCGCACGCACACATGCACGTGTGCGTGCTTGTCTCTCGATCAGATCAACAGAATTGGCCTCCACTTTAAGCCGTGGTTCTTCAAGCATGTGGAGAGCTACCTGAAGAAGGACCTCAGTGCAGTGGAGTACATCCCCCTCAGACAGTACTACCACAGACACACACGCAGCATCTTCTGGGAGCTGCAGGTAGGCCTGTCAACATCATGACATCTTTACAAGATGGTTAGTTGTTACACAAATAATTGAGATTAATGATTTAATTGTGTTTTTTACTTAAAAAGGAACACAATGAATAAAAAATGTTATATACATGTTTGCCTTTTAGGCTTGGTAAACAAAGATTTCACAGGTCAGACAAATAACTGAGATATACTTTAGGAAGAAATTACAGATTTATTTAATACTTTTACACTTCCAAATACAGGTATTAAAATAATAGTGGAAATAGCCGATGTACAAGCTCACAACATGTCGTATTGTGCATCACTGCATGTTGTGAAAATTTGCCCTTCGTCAAGTCTATGCCCAACCCGTCCTTGTCCAATAGGCACGTTACAAACGGTTACTAAGAGAGGAGTGATGTCAAGCTTTCCGTCTTACCCATTGAGATACTATTACTGTACATACAATTTCTCCATATAAATAATCGATCATTTCAGTAAGAAGAGCTTCAAAATGTATTCTAAATCTAGTCAACCAAGCCTGCAGTGCAGTAGGCTATGCACTGGACAAATATGCATGACATTATTTCAATAAACTAGAAGTTTGATGAAATGTTAGAGGAAGAAACGGTATCCAACTCAATCAACTTGCGACCGTCCGACAGGAGTTTTCATGTAATGCACGGTAAGACTACGGTGTTGATTAGTATTACTTTCATATTACAATATAATATATTATTGACTGCTACCCAGGTGGTGGCTCAGTCGTGTAAGTTTCCAGACGTTAAGCTGTGTATGTGCTCAACAACACAGCCATGCAAAATAACACTGACAGCAATGAGGTGACGAAAGCTTGCCATCCTTAGCAACAGTTCCTAAACTAGTTTTTGAGGTGGAGTTTATCGAAGGGGTAATTGCGATTATTTCACACACACACACACACACACACACACACACACACACACACACACACACACACACACACACACACACACACACACACACACACGAGACAGTTGAAGTGTGCATAGCTCAAACACACACACACACACACACACATGTACACAAATGTAATGCAGAAGAGGCTTCCATGTGCATTAGAAAGATTATGATAAAAAAAAAAC
>OOFJ01093033.1:16453-30426 GCA_900323375.1 Benthosema glaciale
CCACAAAGCCACATTTAACACTACATACACATAGAATAAATGGGAAACCTATTTGAATGAAAAAAATGCAGTGGTATGCCCTTTCACAATGATTTATTTCCTGCAAGTGGCCATATTAATATATACTTTTGATGTTGTGTTCATGCATGTGGCCTATCATTGGAGCCTATCTTCCAACTAACCACTCGTGTTTCTCTTCATGTTGGTCCAGTGGCTAAGCATGGGGGATGTTCACTCCTGGTGGGAGTCATGGGATTCTCTCATCTATGAGCGTATGAGTCATGGCCACATCTACATAAACACATACTGTACACCAGTATAGATGTGTGCATGCATGTGATGCTCTGTCCAGGTTGCACCAAGGTTTCTCTATTAATGTGCCAAGGTTTCTGGGTATGTTCTGTGTGTCGGTACAAGCCAAGGTTTGTGTACAGAAGGATTACTATGTAAACATGTCTGTGATGTGTGGTGTCCGTGTGAGAGAGACAGAGAAATAAAGTGTACGTGCGTGCGTTGTGTGTGTGTGTGTATGGTGCTGGCTGTCGTATGACATCTCTGGTGTCTTTACAGGTGCTGGAACCATTTTGCCCCTTGTCTGAGCAAGCAGACTCGGTGGAGACGGTGGACATGGAGGTCGAGCAGCCAACACGCACCGCCACCTTGCTCCTAACCCCAGATTTACCCTCTAGCGCTATTCTCTCTGTCCCACACAAAGACTCCTCCACACCTCCCACACCTCCATCTCTTTCAGAGATCCCCGCTGTCCCTTTAACCGCCGCCGCTTGCTCTCCTCTTCCTGCAGGTGTTGGGTCTGTTCCTCCGACTCTTTCACAGGACACCTCTGTCTCTGAGCACGGCTTGGAGTCTACCGCATCTCTTTCTAACATTCCGTCTAATCCCTCAGGAGCCGTCTCAGTTGAGCCTGATATAGTCCACTCCATGTCGTGTTAGACAACCCCAGCTCTCCTCCTCGTGTAGAGATTACGGCTTGCCATTCTCGGTCTGACGGCATATCTAAGGAGTTTACCTCTCTTTGAAGCACCTCTCCTCCTCTCCAGAGAGATCTGCTCTGCCATGTATTCCCGTCTGTGGCACAATACCTCATAGCCGTTAAGCCTAATTTATGCTTATTTGCTCGACAGTGTTGTGCGCTGGAATGACAGACCTAGAAGTGTTGTTGTGAACTTGTAGACTGGCTATTTTCGACACATGCGACAAAGTTTGAATTGGGCTGTAGACGTCACCTCCTGTTCTCAGGCTACCCGTAGCCCCTTGTGATGCTTCTATCCCCTGTGCACTTGACTACACAGCCAAGTCCTGATCCATTTGTAACTCTGTGTGTACACAAATGGATGGGTTCCATTTGTTCCCTCCCAGAGTTAAATTAACACTGAGGATTTCACTGTCTACCCCTTCATTTAGCACTTCCCCCATGTCTGATAGACCAGTAACTCCACAGAGTAGAAAGATGTGGTCAAAGAAAACTGGCAAATTAATTTACTCTTAGAAAGGTTTCAAGTTTAAATTTGCTTGTTTTTATGTCACTGATTAGTAATTACACATGACACCTGTGGCCCTCTTTTCTACTTTCTATCAGTCCAGACACACCTGGACCCTTCCTTGTCTATGAAGACATGAATTGTTTACATCTACGACAGTGTTTAGGGTTATACAGTATACATATACCACACCCTCTTCCTGTAAATAATATAATGCAGATATATTCCATGCCTTGTACTTTGAAGACAAGATGTACTCAACTCACACATCTTAGTCGGTCTCAGTCTTTTTTTGTATATGGCTGCTTTTGTTGCCATCACGTGACAATGAACCTTCAATATCTTTAACACAGCAGATGCTGATATAGTCTGTTATGTTATTTCTTTTCAGCGTTCAAAAAACAATCTTTTGATTAACCAGTCTTTCAAACCTTCCGTCTGTTTCCCTCCCAATGCAGATTAAGGTCAAGCACTCCAGCATGCATGCACTCGCTACACGTGTTACTGGAGTTATCTTCTTTTCTATATTTATGAGGTTTCCATGACGACTGCATTTCTTCCACACTAACTCTTCCCTCTTCATTCCTGGCTGGGTTGTCTCTGGGTTCCTATTGACCATAGCTCCAAAGCTCTCTTTGTGCTACTCCTAAAAATTCTTTGCTCTTTCTCTCCACTTTTTATCAGCATGATTTTTTTTCTTCTTCTTCTTTTCTGAAGCCAGAAAAGTGCTATTTATTCCTGACTTGGCAGCAGTAGATAGATGCACAGTAATGGTTAATTTATCCTCCAGCGAGCAACACACGTGTTACTACAATACTTGTCTTTTAGGGATCTTCAAATATACTGTGTTATCATATGTTTTTTTTCAGTATTGCACATTAGCCAGTCTGTCATATCCTCGTTATTTTACACAATCTATCAAATGATACAGAGCCTATGCAATTTTTAAAAGGCTAAACTAATTGATCAGCTCGATTGGCTATTCAGTAAGGGAGGACATGAAGAGGTTCCATGGCATTGTGTTTGCTGAGAACAACGATGGTACAGTATATCCGCTGATAACGACGTAACCTTTACTGTCTCGACAGTAAAGGTGTTTTCTGGGTGGGATGTGGGGTCACAGTATGTCGTCTCATGTCCCTCCATTTTAATTGCATGGCTGTTATTGAGCCCTCATCTTGTTAGGAATGTGGTTTAATATTGACCAGGCCTTCCCTACCGTTTCATCTGATTCTGCATGTTGCGTGATCACCTCCCATGTTTTCTTTCTCATCCTTCTCATCCATCATTCAGTCTTTTCCCATCTCAAACACATAACACTGTTAATTGTACCCATGTAATGCTTTTAAACAACTTTGTTCTTTTTTTATTACCATAATAGAATATGCCATTTTGCAGTTATTTCTGTTCCATTGTAATAACAATAATTTTGTTGTTTTTTGTTTTTTGCATTTCTATTTATATCATTGTATTTCCAGAATGTATTAACTCATTAAAGATGAGCAACTGTATGTAACTGTGTGTTGATGTGGTTTGCTATCTGTGTTTGCAGTGTTCAATTTATTTAACATAATAGATATTTTTCTTGGGTTAGGATTTTAGTGATCATTTTGAAATTACATAACAAGTGTTCACTCACCATTCTTTATCAAAGGTCTTGCATGAATCCCACTGGAACATCTATGACTCCATTGTGGGTGTTGAATGTCAGAGTAGGTCCAAGTTATTTTAACTTTACTTCCATATATTCAAGCTACATCTTGATCTTGGTCTATTACTCACAGTAGTGCTTTTGTACAGTAAAATATAATGATCAAATGATATGATCATTCCAGATTTAGGTTTCAATGTACAAGTATGTCCTGTGCCTGGCAAATTGTATTAACTTGCAAAATAACCAGCCATTGGTTTTTTGTCCATTTGTCTGTCTTGCGTTTATTGTTACTTAACCCATACATGACACGATTGAAGTTTCACAATCATCACCGTGTTTTGATGTTCAAGCATTATCAAACTAATATTGGGAGGGTTATACTTTTTGTTTTCTCTCCCAAGTCGGTGCCAATATGTGTACTAGCAGTCCCTGTGTTTTTCATCCCACTGTTAACCTGAGGAGGGTGTCATCACATCAACCACATACCTGCTCCTTCCTTTCACCTTATTGTGAGGAGTTTCACAGGGAGAGTACAATATACTGTAATGTTACCCTGGCCATACAGTAGGAGTCGCTTGCGCAGCAACAAGGACACAATCACACAAAGAGATTTAATCAATTTCAGATTATATACATGCACATTGCTGATTGAATGCATTAAGGGTTATTTTAAATTGGCATTTTGTTTTCATTAGCTAAATAATCGTCCTGATTATTCTTTGCTTAATATTGCAATAAGGATTATTGGTCATGATTTTGGATGATTTCATATTTGATCATTTTCTTCATGCCCTTGTCGCCATTATGATATGTTATGTAATGGCCTTTTATTGTCTCTCTGTTACCCTGATTGGTGAGGAGATGGGTTGTACAATTTTATATTAACATTGTGTAACAGTGAGGAGATGATGGTGAAACCGCTGACCAATTAAGGTGTTTGAATTAATTGCTGTTTTTCACATTTGAATATTAAATTACCATTTTGATTACATGTGATTACGCCCAAGTTATGACCGCACACAAATATAGAATTCTAATCTTCAAGAATTGGGTGAGCGCTTGCTGATCTCCACATTAAACATTTCTTTCTTCAATATTCTCACTGTATCTCCGACTCCCACTATTCACCTTTCTCTCTTAATTAGCATTTTTTTCTTCACTCCTTTTTGAAAGCAATGAGTTCACCAGGCAAGCATGTATGCTGCTACTGACAGTATTATTTCCCACTGTGTGTCTCTGTGTGCGTTTGAATGTTATTAGGTGCTAGAGAACTTCAATAAAGGGAAAACGGCTTTGCTTTCGGCAGCCAAGATCATGGTGAGCCCCACTGAGGTGGACTTGAATCCAGAGACCATCTTCATTGGTGCAACAACAAACTCTCAGCAGCCCACGCCTACCACCCACCATCGCAGGAACAGCAGTGTTCGGTTAGTACACACAACAACACGTGAGTGGTTGCTGAACCCTGCAGGCAGCTTGAAGTCAAACAGATCAAACTATACTACACACACACACATTAATTTACCCCTCTGCATAGTTTGGGAGACAAGACAAATCTTCCATTAGTTATTGAGTAAAGTAAAAACCATGGAAAAGCAAATGTCAGGAAAAAATATACTGTAGAATTTTTAAAGCCATATTTTCTTAATCTGTTGTCCTTTTAAAAACAAAAAAACATAAAAGCCTGACAGCATCACGGTAAGCATAGCATGGTATCATTAACACTTTATCTCTGTCCCTCTTTCTTGCACGCACACATGCACGTCTGGCTACAGAGCAGTTTCATCGTATGGTACTATCCAGTTCCCTCCTCGTCCTCTCTGGTTTAGCCCCTGTCGAACACCAGCGTAGCCTCCAGAATGTAACCGCTCCTGTTTTAAACACTAAGTATAAGCACTAGTATAGTATGGTCCTAGCCCTTCCTCGTCTATCTCTTTCCTTCCTTATACCTGTTAATTACACTTCCCTGTGGTTCTTATATCCAATGCTCTATTCCCTGTGAATGTGCTTCTTGATCAACCACACCTGTGAACCCTAGTGTCCCTAATCTGGGGAAAACGTTTGGTGAAAATAGCAGATCTACAAACTCAACGCATCGCAATGCAACACGTGAGCTTGTAGATGAGCTATTTTACTCTAAACCACACCTCTCCCTTTCTCCTCTACCCCTCTCCCGTTTGTGTTCTTTCCTCTCTTTTTCACTAGTTCTACACATTCAGAGTTATCTCTAGAAGGTTTCCTTGAGTGCCCTCCTCCCCCAGTGCCTGTGGTACTGCGGGGGGCACGGGAGCGCCTGGCCGTGGAGCTGAGCGACCGCAAAGCTCCATTAGCTGTCATGGAGAATCTCTCCGATGCTGAATCCCTCTACAGTCTGGAGTCTCGACGCTCCTCCGCTGCACTAAAAGGTTCACCCATGCTGGGTTGCCTTCCCTTCTCTTTGGACGCACCCATTCCAGAGGAGAACCCATCTCTCAGCTCTCGCACTGAACTTCTGGCTGCTGACTGCCTGTGCCAGGCCACTCCAGAGCACCTGAGAGAACCCGGGGCCTACTACACACCACTGGAATGCGAATCCCCTGATTATCCCATGCGTCTCTCTCCCACCCCACCTCGCTACAGTGGAACCCATTCTCCAACTCTGTTGAGCCAGAGCGTCTTGACTCGGCCTGCACAGCCTCACACTGATCTGAAAATGCTTCCCGATGATGAGCTTCAGCAGATGCCTGCTGTGTATAGCCCAGGGACCACCCCTAATGCGCCTCTCAGCCCGCAAACTGGTGCAAGGCTGGCGGAGGGAACGCAGGAGTGGGGAGAAGCGACAGAGACAGCAGGGAAACAGTCAAGGGTGGAAACGGAGTCAGCAGCCTCTGTGCCTCCACCCCAGCTGTCCAACGGCAACCCCAGCCAGGCGGTACTGGAGTTTGCCCAGTACCTGGACTGTCTATTTAGGCTGGACAGCAGCAGCTCGCCACCACTGGACCTGTCCGACGGGGAGTCCGAGTCAGGGCGAGGGTCCTTCGGTCAGGGTGAGGGTTTAGGGGAGGGACAGCGGATGGATGACAAACAGCTTCTGGCCAGAGCAACACTGGAGCCTAACCTGGTCCCTAAGCCCCCACGTACTTTTGCTGGATCCGCAGACCCCTCCTCCGGCATCTCTTTGTCACCCTCCTACCCTCTGTCATCCTCTGGGGAGATCAACGACCTGTCCCCTGCCGACGGTGGTCCTCCGGCTGCACACCCGCTACGAACATGTAGCCCCTGTCACTGTCCTGAAGAAAACACACTATCATCTATGGTGTAATAACACTAGAGCCCGACCGATGTATCTATGGGTCTGGCCGATATATCGGCCATTCTTTTTTTTCCTTTTTTATTTTTATTTTCTAAAATAGCACATCTGCAAGGTCACAACTAGGGATGGGTACCGAAATTTGGGTCCAAGTAGGAACCGAATAACAAATGGTGAGTACCGGTTACCCACACAAATGATTCCATTACGGTTCTGCATATCGGTTCCTAAACACGCAGTCACACGGTATTTATTTATTTATTTATTTATTTATTTAACAGCAAGATGCATAAAACACTGTTGAATGGAGGAGCTGCACGTCTCTCTCAGTGCATTTGACATTCCTCCCTGCATGGCCAAACCCCCTCCTCCATAACCATCAACTAACTAAGTTTATCTTGAGTTAACCAAACTGAAATCCACACGTCAGAGGGTGTAACATTAGTAGGTAATAACCAGTGCTAGTTAAGAACCTGTATATGCGCCGTGCACGATAATTAACACTGTGTGTTAAGTATCAGCTTTTTGTTAAATAAACACTCAAGGTATTTTATACCATTTTGGAATCAAAATAGGGAGTATTTAGGAACCAGAATCGTTAAGCAGAACCAGAATCGGACACATAAAAATCCATATATACCCATCCCTAGTCACAACGCATCAGATGATCAGAGCTTGTAGGTCTGCTATTTATTTTATTTTTTTGTTTGCTTATTGGTTCATTCTTGTCAAATAGAAACTTTAAACCATGTTTTCAAATTGATGAAAACAACATTTATCAACACATCGGTAATCATAGACTGTACCAAATAGAGACTGGCATTGGACTCAAAAATCTGGCATCGGTCGGGCTCTAAATAACACCCACCCAGCTCTCCCAGGACCTCTCCTCTGCCATTACACTCCATATGCATCCATCCAATATTCTAAAACATATCACAGAACATGCATGCGAAGGAATGCAGTCTGCCATGCAGTAACACTCATCAAGGACAGCAGTGACATGAACGTGTGACCGAGATCGGGAAACTTCTTTTCCATCTCTCGGCCGTCCCAATTCAATGCTGTGAATAGCAATTTCACAAACTATTGTAATGACTGTAAAATATACCTCTGTCTGCATGCCAGGGGGCTGTGCTGCTTTTGGGGTGAATTATAACTTACTGTAGCTTCATGGTGTCATTCCAGAACAAACGCTATATATCACTCATAAGAGTGACACATCAGCATTACACGCCTTCACTGACATAAACTAATTAAAAACGGGGAATAGATTAACTGAGCAGGGATTAGAAAACAAACTACTGTAGAAGAGGTTAGCATAGGCACATCATACTAGCATATGTACGTGTACACTTTTCTTTGCACCCTCAGCAGCTTCAGATTTATGTCTAGCTTTTATATCAGGAATGTGAAGACAGACAATGAAGTGCCGGTCAGTTAGAGGAGGGTTCCTCAGGTCTATCAGGAATTGACTGTGTGGAAAGAGAGCTACACTGTAAAATATCCCTTTGTGTTAATTTAAGCCAGAGAGTGTACAAAACAAAGTGGACTGAACCGGGATCCAGGCTCATATTACTCCATAGTTTTGCTGCTAGTCACCTAAAGCCATCCTGTGAGTCATCAACCGTTACGTCACTGGTTAGGTTCTGACCGGGCACCCGCTGCGGCGAGTCCTGATACTAGCCAAATAATTTGCTTTCCCAGTAACATTTTACATGGGCCACTTGGTTACATTTTGTTCACTCTCTGGGTTAAATTAACATTTTACTGTGTAGTCTTTATCTGTGAGAATTCATGTGTCTTAAAATAGTGATTGTGACAAAGTTATTATGGATGCCTCTGAAGGTTTTTCAGTCTTTTGGCTACCATTTTAGTGCATGAACAAGGTTTTATTTTATTTTATTTTAAATGGGAACTGTCACTACACCACCTGCATTTACATTTGGATAATCTCGCACATATCCAAATGCTTAATTCGCCCCCCTTTGCCAAAAAAAAAGAAAATAAATCCTTTAATGTATTGCCAAATGTATTTATGAGATGTAATATTGTGTATGTATGTGAATATTGCTAAATTTAGATACAAATACCAAGCTAAGCTCACAGAGGGGGAACGTTTCCTCAGCCATACTGGACTGATTCCAGTGTAAGACTGCGTTCTAAAGCATCGCCACAAGAGGACACCACATATCCTGACCTTCCAACACTGCCATGGCTCTCATCTCCAACACTGGCTCCTCTCAAAGGGTTTGCAACTGTCCTATGCTTGAGACTGAATCCACATACAGATCCTCAGTGTTAACATTGGAAGTGTAAAAATGAACCCCTAATGTATACACTTTCAGAGTTAAATTATCCACTTGAGCCCTATACTTGCCGGAAAAGTTCTGAAGTTTTGAAAATGTTCTGAAATTAGTTGGAAAACTTCTATAATTGCATCCCCAATATAGGGATGCCAAGGTGAAAGTGGTTAACAGTTAACACTGGAGATTTTTCTGTGCAGTAACTAAACTTCTAACAGCTGTCCTGCTCTATTAACTACTGTATCTCTTAGCAATGTGCCCAGGCTGTTGCGGGTCAAGGCCTGCTTGTATTATGCATCTAAGAGTAGGGCAGCTGAACTAGAATCAAGTAATTTTATTTTCCATCAGGTCATATCAGGTTATGAATAAGCTGTAAAGAGGACCTTTTAAATAATCCTTTGAGAACCTTGATAAATACAACACAGGCCCGAGACACTGGGCTGGACCAAATCCAATGTAATAAAATAGGAGATTGTTTCTGTTGTTGCCAAGGTGCGCTCTCTCTTAAATGTCATTTTGGACATCCAAGTCCTTGCTTCCCTTTAATCTCAATCACACTTGGGGTTGGACTCAATAAATAAATGGGATTGCATACTAAATGTACCCATTTTAAGTACTGTAAGTGGCATACAGTGTTCTGCATCTGTTGGGGTTTAATAGTTGGCTACAACTTTTAATTATTTATTACCATTAATGTTATCACAATTATTGCTATATTTGATGGTGTCCTTATTACTCTTGCAAAAGATTGGTTTGATCTTAATGGGCTTTTTTCTGTTGGGATTCTGTTGGGGTTTTTCTTCTTTCTTTTTTTAGAATTTAATATCTGTGTGGACTTTTCTATCCCAGTGAAGAAATACTGGAACTTGTGTCATTGCATGGCTACAAAATGCTCTGTTCTAAAAAATATGCCGTTGTGGTGAGACATGCTCTCTAAAAAGGAAAGGCATTGACCTCTGGCACAATTTAGAATGGGGTGACCATAGAGATAAGTGGTGGTTCTTGTTATGTCTTTGTTATACGATGGTGTCACATGTCAAAAACATGTTGAAGATGTGATGTGGATCTGCTATCTTCAGCGTGCGACACCTCCTTACAACATAGTATAGCTCAAGTGTAAATGGCCATTAGGAGTAAAATAATGCTGGCACTTCCAGCTGTCTCTAAAGCAGCAGTTCCCAAACCTTTCAGCTCAAGACCCAAAAGATACATGCCGTCTCCCCAGGAGTCCAGGACCCAAACTTACAAAATAAATTAATTAACCACTTAAGTAAGCCAGAGAGGCTTATTTTCAGTATCGGCCTGAGAGTGGAAGTCTGTCCCTGATTCACAATGTGCTAGGACCCTAAGGACCCCTGGGAGATGGATTGCTGAGGTGGAGCACAACTTTGACCACATGCTGAGTTGGCAGTGCCCGGGATATGATCCGTGGCCCTATCTAATTATGAAAATAGCCGAAGCTCACAAAGGTTGTAGATCTGCTATTTTCTCTTTCTTAAATTTTCTTTTTTAATTTATGAAATTGTTTCGATTTCTTTTTTTTAACATTTCTTAAATTCCTTTGAAAATTTAGCTTTTTATATTTTTGAAAAGTTCAGAACAATTCTGAAATATGTATATAATATATATTTGTAAAATATAGGAAATGTAAGAAAAGTATTTACTTGTAACCCATCAAAATGGTTTTGTTACCCAAAAAGTGGTCCCGACCCATGGTTTGGGAAAAACTGCTCTAAAGACAGGGCTGAGTTAAGGTCACCAGCTTTGATAAACAGCTTTACGGATGGTGTGTCCAAAACGAAGCACTGTCGAAGGAAGACACTACAGCACGTTTTCACCACGATGTGTACAGCACCATCTATGTGTAATTATTTATGCAGATGTCTAAAGAAAAAGTAAAATACAAATCCATAGAATAATGTAGAAAACAGATGTATCACAATAATGAGGTAATGAATATATTATAATCTATATAAATATTGACATGTAGACAAATGAATGAAAAAAAAAGAAGCAAATCTATTTCTTATGAAAGTTCTATGGCAGATTAAAAAACCATTGTCAGAATTTGGTTTAACAGATATAGAAATTGGTCTGCATTGAAAGAGGAATAATTCAACTATGTCTTGTCCATGTTTATCTGGTTTGCTATCCTTCCTTTCCTGCCCCAGAATGAGAATGTATTTAACCCCTTACCCCTCACTGCCCTGCCTGTTATGGAATAAAGCAAAAACAACTATCGACAAAAGTTTTGTATCTTCAGTCATAGTACTTTTCTTAACCCATTTGTGACACGTATCAATCTTGTTTTATTTATCTGCGAATAGTAGAGATTTGGTAATGCAACTCATGAGAATATTAAATATTCATGCAGAAACATTTTGTGAGAGTACAGATAATTCTATGTGAAACAATCCCTGATATTGTAATCGTATAGGACTAGAAGCTTGCACGACTGTGGCGTGCTCACGTCTAACGCCATGTGGCCGTGTTGTTTCTCTGAGTATTGTGTGTCCGAGTGAAACATACAAAGTGTACATTTTGTGTCTTTGATCACCGCAATCGCTACATCGCATCACAGGAAAGGGACACTTCGAACAGCAACAAAGTTGTGTGTGGTTGAAAACGCAGAGGTAAAGACAGTGACGTTTCGCGACCACAAAGCACAGATGTAAATGGCACTTTCGCATATACAGTAACAGTACTCCGCATACGTCACAGTAGATGACTTGGCCATCCAAACTGCGCTCTTCTCAATTGTAATAACATTCAATTGGCTGTTTGCCTTTTTTCTTCAAAATGTAAAAATATGAATTCATTATGCTTTAGAAAATGGTTGGAAATCCAGGAGGGGCGAAATGCCGCGACTTTTACCGGGATGTAGCGACATTTACCGCGATGTCGCGACTTTTACCGCGAAAGTCGCATTCATCATCAGATCAAAATGTAGGCCTACCCTTCAAAACTTCTTGTTTATTTTGTAATTTGTAGCATTTATAGAAATATTGGGCCTTATATGTAATTAAAGATATATCGTTGCTGTTGGGAGGAAACACCTAACCTTTTGTGTTTTTTGCAAAAATCTATGCGAAGGAGTAATATTAGAAAGTGTGTTTTACATATGTCGGCCTCCAGGTGGCGCTATAAAGAGCAGATGTGAAAATTCCCTGGCTTTTCCTTGGCCTCTAGGGAGTGTGCATACAAGGTTTTACATAGATCGGTGCAGTTAGAGGTAAAAACACTAAATCGAGTTGGAGTTGGAGCACCACCATGAGTCTGAGTTGAAAATTGGCATTCAAGTGGCATTTCTTTCCTGGCCTAGTGGGAATGTGCGTGCAAAATTTCGCGGAAATCAGACGATCATGATTTGCGGCATTTTGTTTGAAACGGAGCACTCCTGTGAAATTTGAAAGCCAATCTTAGCCAATCAGGATGGAGTATGAGAAATCAAACAACCCCGTTTTGATCACATGACTATGGAGAGCATGTGTACCGATTCTCGTGAAATTTGGATAAAATCTGAAGGTGTAATATTAGAAAATTTGTTCTATCTACATATGTCAGCCTCCTGGTGGCGCTATGACAGGCTAATGTGAAAACTTTGGGGTAGACGTTCAGCTCTGGCATTCAGGGAGTGTGTGTGCAGAGTCTGGCTGTGATCAAGCCAACGGTGCCAGAGATTAGCTGTTAACAGACAGACACACACACACACACGGACGGACGGACGGACACACACAGGCAAAACATAGTCTCTCCCCATGCATTCAGCCTGGTGGAGACAATTACAACTAACAAACCATATCAGGTAAAGTAGGCTACTTAATTTATAACAACTATGCAAACACACAAATAATGGTAGTGTGGATTGTGTGTAGGCCTACAGTATGTTTTCATGTTCACATTTCACAGGCAGGTGGAATATTTGTTTATTGAATCTTGTTTTATATAGCACAGTCTGAGTACCATGTCACACCACATTTCACTATGCTACTCATATGAGAGTGAAAAATAAACCTTGAATCTTGAATTTCAATTGCATTTAAAGGTGCATGGTGATTTCACTTGGAAGTCTTGGAAAACGAAGACCACCACCACCCAGCCACTCTTCTTTGCTGTCTGCACTTACAAATGTTTGTCCTCCACATGCTCCTGTAGCTCTGTGTCTGACATAAACAGCTGCTACATCCTCTGCCCTGAGCCCTCCATTAATTGATTGATTGGATACTTTAACTGTTTTAAAGAACAGAAAGTATAGTTCTATTTGAAAGGATGCTAAAAGGATTAAACCCAAGAAAGCAATAGCTTGTTTCCATTGGGGTCCTGTGTATTCATGATGTTAGCCTAATAATGAGTGATGAACAGTGTTGGGCAATATTACTTAGGAGAGTAATATCTTTACTTTACTTATTACCACTTAGAAAAAGTAATAAATATTACTTTACTTATTACTGGAAATGGAATCCAGAGTAATATAATGACTTATTACTTTTATTTTACTTTTCAACCGGGCCCCTTCCACCCGCAAAATAACACAATCTGTTTAGCCAGCTCCTTGTACAACAAAAATACAACAAAAATAAACAAACAAAAATATGAAACAGTCTCTCATCAGACTTTTCTGCTGCATATTCAACGTTTGGAACTCAATCAACAATCTGAACTGCAGTGAACCCTGGCTAATAAGACACATATGCCAAAACGTTACACTTGTAGTCTAGGACCTGGCTAAGATATGTATGCACTTCGTTTAGGAGAGAATATCTCAACTGTTTTTGGCTAATATGACCATCTTGAACAACATGGGAACTATGGCTATCCGGGACGAAATACCCGAAAATGACCACACCCTTTTTAAAATGGCCATATCTCAAAGATGGCCTACCTTAATTTTATATTTTTTTGCAAACTTGGTGTCTATTTTGTGATTTCTGATCATTAGAAACACATTGGAATGCTCATGTCTGATTAAATCCATCTAGACTAGAGCACTCTGATTTGCTTATTAGATATTCAGTATGGCCTATATAAAAATGTTATGGAAGCTTAATGTTTAAATTAGAAATGTTATGGAAGCTTAATGTTTAAATTAGATTCACACACACACACACACACACACACACACACACACACACACACACACACACGTACATAATTGCATATATGGTTGATTGATTGATTGATTCTTTATTTAAGTGTCATGCTTCAGAAGAAGCCCAGCCCATATG
>OOFJ01093777.1:3762-20050 GCA_900323375.1 Benthosema glaciale
GTGTCTATACTCTCCACCTGGTATGGGAACTGCACCACCAGATGGCCGAGCGCATCCTGATCCTGAATAGTGAACTTCACTCCACTTCACACCACAAACACGGTGAAGCAGCTTTCTGCTTCTATGGGCCAACGGCGTGGAACGAACTCCCACTGTACCTTCGACAGGCAGCCTCTGTAGACATTTTTTAAAGCACAGCTCAAGACCTACTTCTATACTCTTGCTTTTAATTGATGTTTTTAAATTCTTTGTTATTCATGTCCTCACTGTACTGCATTACTGCTATTATTTTAATGTTTTATGCCTTGCCTTTTTTTTTCTCTCTCTTTCTTTCCCATTGCTCTGTAAAGCACTTTGAGCTGCATTTCATGTCATGAAAGGTGCTATACAAATAAAGCTTTATTATTATTATTATGACTCCCTCCAGGAACTGTACGAGAAGCGGTGCACGAGTCAAAGCTCACCGTGTCATCAAGGACAGTCACAATCTATTCACACGACTACAACGACGACCAGGCAATCACTACTACTGCAGTGGTCCGACCTCCCGTTAGTCAGACCATCAGGGACGTGCACACATACACATTAAAGGGGGCTGCAGCCCCCTGCCCTTTTACCCGTCTGTAAAACAACCAGACCACAAATTAATGCAACATTTACTACATGGTGGTGAAAGAAATGCAAAATGCCACTCCTTTCCATGCCAGCATCTACTGTAGGAGAATTGCTTTCTTCTCCTGAACTTGAACGCTCAAGCTTGTAGATCTGCTAAACCTAACAAAACCTAACAAAGGTTGTTCTCAAACCGTGGCTCGCAACCCCATCGGGGGGTGGGGGTCCCCAGATTTGCAACTGAATGGCTGGAAAATGGAAATTGACAGTTTACATATAGTACACATATAGTGCATGCATAAACTTTCCTTAATGATTATATCTGGTTTCAGTATTTATTTATGATGTAGTTTCTCTATCATTAATGTTTTGTTTGTATTGTATTGTATTGTATTGTATTGGTGGTGGGGAGGGGGGCGGGGCAGGGGTCACGAGACATGTGACCAAGTAATTTCAAGGGGTAAACCCCCTGCAGCCAAAAACGTTGAGCGTTGAGACCCCTGCCCTATGACCTCACAGGTAGCCGCGGGTGATGTTTAACATGCAGCACAGATCGTAACACGCCACGCATGCCCGGAGCCACGTGATTTTTTTTTCTTAACCCGCAGCACATGTGAGTCTTAACCGGCCACACAGGTCTGACTTATAACAATTTACAATTTAGGCATTTAGCAGACGCTCTTAATCCAGAGCGACTTACATAAGCATGAACAAAAAAGCATGGTAATACATCATATACATACAAAGTAGTTAATGTGAATCAACCATAAGCTACGAACGTCACAGTAGAAAAGACTATACAGGCTTAATTATACTATGCATACATACTAACAGTGCTATGTTTACATGAAATGCTATAGGACTACATAAACTGCTATCTGAGTCTACATAAAAATGCTATCTAAGATACATAAGTCGAGCCTTTGCCCACTCCTGTAGGAGGTCGAGGCTAGGGCAAGTGCTACTGCAAGTGCTATGGGCTAAGATGGAGTCTGAAGAGGTGCGTTTTCAGACTGCAGCGGAAGACTTATGGGCATGCAGTCCACGTTCCACCATGGCGATATCCCATCAGAGCTGTTGAACGGCCTGCCACACTCAAACACTTTCCTTTATGAATCAGTTTTTTTCTCACTGTATGTGTTATTTGTTCCTTAATGCAGAAGGATAACCCATATAGATTTACCATATGGATTTTACCTTATGTGGATAATGGAAGATTATTGGACCGCACAATATTCCATTGCACAAATAAATCTTCCGTTATTGTGTGGAAGATTAAGCAATTTTTATTTCATGTACAAAACTTTTTCTGGGGATTTAAGATTTTGGTCTATAGATTGTATGTACTGTAGAAAGATTTATATGGATTATTCAAAACTACTAGTACAGATTGAAGTGTTTTGCATTAAAACAAATTGAGGAAAATCTAGGCGGTTATGGATAAGGGTGGCAATACTGTATGTTCATCATGAAGAGAGACATTATGTTTAATTAATGTTAAAGTTTAAGTTAATGTTAAAGATAAAGTTTCATTGCTGTAGGTCAAACGGCCAGGAGGGTCTCTCCTAACGGGACATGATGAGTTACACCCGTTCTAAGTTTACATTTAAAAAGTGACTCGACGGTTATGCCTGTGAACTGTAACTGAAAAGTGGAGGATAAGAATAAAACTAACAAATGAAATAGGTTGCCTATGCACTTCGTACTAAAAAAGTTCAAATTAAATATATTTAAAAATAAAACAGAGGAGCAAAAGATTTCAAGGGATCAAGGAGTTTTATATTGCATCAAAGCTTAACCATATAAAAGTAGTGTAGCCCATTCTTTTAGATTTGTTTTGTGTAGTTATTTCAATTATGTATGTATTACAGTCACGGAAGCAGCACATCATTCATTTAGGAGACATCTTTCTGAGCTTGTTCTACGAACAGACAGACTACCTGACAGACTGGTGATGAGAATTCAGTTATTTCCCCCAAACAAATCAGATATTAAATTACATCATTTAAGTTTGCCATTTGGTTAGCTGAAACACTTTCATTATGTTGGCAAACCAGCCGGGAGGATCATTTCTCAAGGGGGCTGTAGTCATATTTTCTAAACACAATCCTAACATGTTTGGCAGCTAATTGTCACACCTGCTAAAACTCACAGTATGACAATATTGGAGAACAAGAGCAAGGTACTTCAAAACCTAAAGGCTTGGATAGCAAGCGCTCAATCACTCTTAATTATGAATCAAGCATTAGTAAAAAACAAACATATATCAAGAGTGACCTGAAGAGTCACATCAAGCAGATAATGATGAGATATATATATCAGTATATACTGTACAGTACAATAGCGTGTTACCAAAAGTGCAGTAGTTCAGTAACATAACTCTAATAGTAAAAATCTGGTGTTGTGTCATCTTGTCATAATAGCGACTTTAAGATCGCTCGACCGTCGCGACGTCAAAAATGTAAGGCTCGGTGCTCGATATATAAACCTTGAGGCCGTCGGAGCCCATGCTACGACGGCAGAACACAGCTTTTGGCGTCCTGCCTGCAACGTCGACGACAGGGAAGGTGCATGTATGTGTCACCATGGAAACCAGAGACGCCAGTGGAAGGGGTGGCGCCCGTCGGCGTTGTCTGTTTTCTTAACTATTTGGGCTTCTGTGGCGTCGGCGTCGGAGCACTTCCTGCTTCCTCGTCGCGTCGAAGTCGCAGGGAGGGCGATCTTAAACCCGCTAATACTGCATGAACAAGGAGGACGGTGCAAGTCAAAGTCTCGAAATGAATAATCACTACAAATTTGGTGTCTCTATTCTGGGCATGTCATTATTGTACAGTAGAGCTTAAGTGGCTTTAAGTACATCCAATTAATTTTTGCAACATTCTGGACCAACTCAACTACAGTGTGTTGCTCAAAAGGTATAAGATCGATGAGAATCAAAGTTCTACTTTTTCAAATGTTGACACTGTTTATGACCAAGAGGCAACTGCATTTGTCTACAGAGACTTGCAGTAAACACATTTAACGTTTTAATTTTTTTATGTTGTATAAATATATCCGAAGGAAAGTCTGTCCTTGTGTTAAATAATATTGTCACCTCTTAATTGTATATTCCATTTACGTCATTCGTCAAACTGCTGTTCTCACCACCTATAGTATAATTTTCGAGCTTGGCCAAAGGACAGATGCTTTAAGGCACTTAATACATATTGAAGAGGCAGGTCTTCTGATGTGAGGTTTGGCACAGGGTTAACATTTTCTTCTCTTTGAAATCAGGGCTGCAGGAGTTTTACAAGATGAGTTCCATTTAATCAATTGACCTATGCATCTGGATTTACAGTGCACACCAACTAGTGCTTAAGTATGCAGCAAAAAGTAATAATTTGCTAAAGATTTTGTATACAGCAAAGCCCCAGTGATTCATTCCATATTGATTTGGACGGAAGGCAACTCTCTTTTTACCCTATCAATAAAGCACCTCTGTTTATTCTCACAGATATCTTTCCCAGAGTCATTGAAGAGAGATTGAAAGAGTTGCATCATCATGGAGGGGTTAGAAACACTGCTTCATGTATCACACGTGCTTCATCAGCAACCATTATGAGGAATCAATGTTTGGAAGGAGGCTATATTATACAGTGTTTGTAGCCGCCAAACCTTTACCTGCGCAGCATTCTTCTCCTTGTGATCTGTGAGAACAACAAAGATAATTCCAAATCAACTTTTAAACACTTTAAACACTATAATATTGTGGATAGGGGGAGGGCTGTCTTACTGAGACAACAATGTAGTCCAGGAAGTAGTGTCGTTGATGACATCAGAGACACTGGGCTCACTTCTAAAATCTAAAATATCTAAAACACACATAAAGCCCCCCCAGGAAAGTGTTCTAAATCTTCTAAATGTCATTAATATAGGCCTATATTTATTCATTTATTTTGCAAAAATGATGAAGTGTCCCTTTAAGTTTGGCAATGCATGATTTAATAACGAATATTTTTGCATTTGACATGATCTGCCACTGCCCACTGCAGTAAGAAATAACTGTCCCAATGGAGTCAACTCAGATGGCACATCTTTTTTTTCGATCTCATTGGTTCACATGTGATCCGTATAGCTGTATGTATTTGTTGTTGTTGGTGGTGGACTGCATGGTGTGTCAACCTCATTCCTTTACTAGTAGAGTTGCTGGGCTAGCCAGAAATATATAATCCAGTATTCTAGTCACTCCATCTACCCATCTGCATTCACCCCTCTCTCCCTTTCTTTGACAGTTCAAGCAACTCAAACTTACTGAAGGATAGTAGGCTAGGATACTGTATCTATCTACTGTACTGTTACTTCACAGCATTCACGCAAGCACAAAAGCAACACACGTGTGACTACAGGCACACACAATCTGTCACTTTCTCCTCGCATTTTCTTCTAACTCATTTTCACTTAATTATGTTATTTTTAGTGAGTAATCGAAAACATTGTTTGTGCTGCATAAAATCCTTGCAAATGAATGAAATCAATCAAGATGAAAAAAAAAAAGGGAAAAAAAAGAGGACAGCCCTATTTCACACACCAGAGCTATTATAACAATGTACTCAAAAACCAGTAATAAAACCTTCATCATGACTGCAGTGGTGCCACAAATAAAGGTCTTGATCATAGGACTGGAAGTAAACAAGCTGACTACACAAGTGGAAATAAACAAGCTAGCAAAACTATGAGACCAGAAAGAAATTATTGGCCCACGGAGCCGGAACTAAACCGTTGATCACAGGAGGGAAGATAGACGACCAATTACCAGGAAGTGAACAGGCGCAGCTCCAAGGGTTTGACAACCATGAGCTGTGCACATATTCCTTCAACGAGCCAGTAGCTCTTTCAACGAGCCAGTAGCTCTTTCAGCCGGCCGCCTCGGAGAGAGAGAGAGAGAGAGAGAGAGAGATAGAGAGAGAGAGACGGGATCATTGCGAATTTGCCGTCTAAACTGACTCTCCCCGAGGAAATGGGTCAGTCCCTTCTAAATGTTAGAGTCTGTCACTCCAGGGGAGGGAGGTCAGCTGCTCGCCGAGATTACTATCAGCCACTGTTAAAGGCAGGAGTATGTATGGAGAATCACCAGCAGTATGTGACCAATGACAATGTCGCAGAGCGCTGTGGACGGTATTGTTGTCTTGATACATCTAGTCTAGGAAAGATATATAGTATATACCTTTGACTCCCAGTAGCCTGCTCATCACCATGTTTCTGTCAGAGCAAGTTGACTGCTCATTAGTTTTATTGTGTTGTGAAAACGTGCAAGCATAAACCATTAAAAAAAGAAAGGAAAAAAGAAGAAGAAAGTTCTGAATTCTTCTCCGGGGGGAGATTTCTTCAAGATTAATTCATAATTAGTGAAAGTAGTTTCCGCAACTGTCTAGTAACAATCTCATACCAGTTTGCTTTCAATGGTGCAGTAATTACTGGATTATGGGTGGAAAAACAGAACGTGCAGTACAATACAGTACTGTAAGATGATTTGTTTCTTTTGAATTCTTGACATTTAGCAAAATGTGTTATTGCTAACAGCAGCCATAGCTTTAACTGCAGTACAAATACAATGGAACACTACACGACAGTTGAAACATCTTTCAACATATAACTGTGTAATTGGTGGAAAGCATAATCCATTTATATCATGACGACATAGCAGTCAGTCATGTAAAGAACCTGTAATTAACATACCAGTTGATACAGCTGTTAACTAAGTGATAACTATGGTTAAGGCATGTTGTGTTTAATTTAGTTTTCATTCATTTTAAAGTAAAAAGAGTGTACTAATAACAATACTATGAAGTAATAACACTGGACTTACTGCTAATTGTTCCAATGTTTTGACCTAGTCTCCAAGACTAAATCTTCTGATTAGACTATACTAGTTAATCACAAAGTCATAGCCTGCGCCTAATGTGTAAAACAAAGGCCATAATTCTACAATTCACTGAAGGTTTACTGTTTCTCTCCGTTATGTTCTTGACGGTAATACAGTATAATGTCAATCTTAATATGACTTCAGACCAGTAGCTCAATATTTAATTTGTTTTGGGATTCCTTTAGTTCTTGCAAAGTCATTGTATACTGGTTGTTTGATACAATATGTGAAATGTCAGTGTTGTACAACTTCACACACACACACACACCTAGCTTTACTTATTGAGGTCATGCTGAGACAAAAGCCAGTCATTTAATATATTCAGTTGTCAATTTTGTTGGATTTCTTAAAACACGTCCAATTCTATCGGATATGTTGGTCAAAATAAATAAAAAATGCTGTTTATTAAAATTCCAGACGGGAAACAATTTTTGGTGCCTGTACAGTATGTACAGTATTAAAAAAAATCGGCTTCAGGCATCAATGGGTCAATCATGGAGTCAATACGACTTAGAGTATACTGCATATGCACAGTATAAACAGAAAAATGTCAACAAGAGTGCATTAGGGGGGAAAATACACAGTCACAGCTATAGACAGCGACGTACAGTATGCTGAAGTCATCTGGAAAAGGCAAACTGTATTAATTCCATTTGGACTCATCGTGACTCGTAGTGGTGGCTAATTAGATTACAGCTTAAGTGTCATGTTCGTCAGGTTTAGGGATGTAAATGGAAGGCATTAAGTGTATCCTCGAAGGCAACATGTTAAGGGAGTGGAAAGTGAGCTCTCCCTGGCCGGCTAGCGGAGAGAGCTCATGTGTGTAGTGCAGTGCCTGACTTAATCCAATAGCTACCAGCCCGGATGATGCGACAGGACACTCTGACTATGCTACGACACGCTGTGGAGTGTCGCTAGGCAACCGCCTGTCAGGTAAGCACCTCGACAAGGAGAGTCAATGGGGAGGGGAGGCAGGGCACATGAGCCAAGAGGACCCCGCCTCAGTCTGGTCCACGTCATCGAAGGGCGCTACGTGCCAATCTACCGTACCTACTCAATCAACCTGATTTGAAGGGCACTGGCGTCTGGGCCCTACCTCAGTAGTCAACGACTCTCCACGCTGACCAGCCGGGTGCTCAGACACGGTAAGAACCTCCATGTATTCTCTCTCCCTCAAATACTTGAGGAGGTGTTTGAAGTACGTTACTAACGTAGACGCTTCCTGTTATAGGCATTCTAGGTCCAGACGAGATGAGTAAGACTGGTTTCAGTGCTTTAAGACCCTCTATACTACTGTAAAGTTTCATAAACATGGGACTCTGCATGTATGTATTAGGGGCCAAAGAAGGATTTCCATAAAACTGCAATTTTCATTGGCTCATAAAACTGCATTGTTAAACTTAAAAACTAAATTTTCATTAGATATTGGTCCAAGGTTTGCGTGTCGATTTTTTTTACTGAATGAAATAACTGTTTCATATTCACGAATGAGGAGACACATATCATTTGTATTGAAGTTCTATTGCTGACAGTCAAACGGTTCATGAGCTATGCCTGTTCAAAGAAGAAGGCCGTTCGAGTTTGTCCCCTTAAATATAAGCATAAACATATTTCATAATTAATAAGGTGAGTTCTGAGGAAAAACTAAAGCATAATTATCTCTGAAATCACAGATAATTAATGATTTGCATCGAGCAACTAAATATTTTGTAGGCTACTCCCATGTTTTATTGTCCCATAAATATTTGGCAAGTGAAAGTTTTCATAATGGCACAACGATGAAGTTAAATGTTTATGTCAGCTTTCATTTTCAGCATATATTTTCAACTAAATCAGGTGAAAAGTTAAAAGAGATATCATTAACTTTGTACACGCGGTCTCCAGATTTCAGGACACCACAAGTATTTGGAAAATTAAGTTTACAATAGATGCAATAAATCATTAACTTTGTTATGCTGACATGTTTATGTGCAATTATCTCTAAAAGTCTGAAGCCTGTATGGATTACCAGACTTTAAATATAATATTATCTAATTTGCTTTTCCTCCTTTACAACATATAAGGATTTACTCTCGACTATGTTTGGCTTCAAGCACAGAGAGTCTGTAGGGAGTACAGGTTTTGATTTAATGAGAAAATGTAAATAAGGGTACAGAGTTATCAAATTAACTTTGCGCAACAAGGCTTCTGCTATAGCCTCTCTCCAAAATAAGAATGTACTACTTCAGCATTTTTTCCCCCTCCATACTAAAGTTTTACAGTGTTTAATAAAATAATTTGCAGGGAGGGGGGAAAAAATAGACCGTCCTGTATATAATTCTAGTCCTGAATCTGTGCTGCAGGAAACAGGGAGCTGGATTTATCAAACGTTTGTTTACTTGTTATCCCTATACTACAACTGTATACTGCATAGCATGCCGCCATTTAGGGACACGCTGAGTCATCGCTGAATTCTCATAGCAATACCCTGGGATGCCTGAGAGGACAACCAACAAATAAGGCACTATAAGGCTCTGAGATGTTTATGAGTTGCACATATTTTAGGTTTTGCACGGCAAAGGGGTACGGACGGCATGCCCGCGGGTTATAGATCTTTAACTCTTCATGAAATAGGGCTGAACGTGCATTCATTCTTATTTGCAGCTAAATGTAGCAAAACGACTCTTATTGAATACTAAGTAGATGCACATACAGTACACATCCAGCCCAGTTTCAAGATTGTGCTTATGAGATTTAGGCCGTACTTGTCAACAAGTATAGGTGTCACTGTCAGGGTTTACAGTTCTCAGCAGAAGAGTAGAAAGACTCTAACCATGCACTGCAGACTTAGTAATTATATTTCATTAACATACTCTACTACAGAAGTTCTCAAAATTATGTCTCATGGGAACCTTCAGGCATCCTTCGGGGGGATTCTCCAGCAGCTTACTTTCACTATTATTCTCCAGAGACAGCCTACCACTATTATTTCACTATCGTTAAACCCAATGAGAGAATCATGTTTACTGTACTTGCTTGGATCATAGGTTTCACTCTTTCCACTGTTATCCCCCAGCCAACAGTTGTAGAATTTCAAATCTAAAAGCAAACAAATATTATATGGAGGTCCCTGGCACAAAATATTTCCAAATGGTTATACAGTACTTATGACTTTGGGGCTCCTTGATAGGAATAGAAGAAATGTTTGAGAAGTTGAGAATAATAATCATCTAAACTGAAAGACTCAGTGAAGTGTAGAACCAAGTGGGAAACACTAGAGCTGCACCAAAGTGTTTGTTTATAAAA
The DNA here is from genome assembly GCA_900323375.1 of Benthosema glaciale. Classification (NCBI taxonomy): domain Eukaryota; kingdom Metazoa; phylum Chordata; class Actinopteri; order Myctophiformes; family Myctophidae; genus Benthosema; species Benthosema glaciale. The sequence continues at coordinate 13,562 of OOFJ01093777.1, forward strand.
TCATTCATTAATTCATTTTTATTACATTTTTTAATTCACTGCTGAAAATGTTGAACTTTCAACCTCACTTGCTTTTTGACCTTTTGACTTTTTCTCTTGAGTTGAGTTTTACATTTAGTTGAAAACTGATACGTTTGCCAATTTTGTGTTGAATTGAAATTAAGTAATGAGGTGATAACAATGGTTTACAGGTGTAAATACGTGGGTGAAATTCTTCTTCTTATTTTTTCCGTGCACTCGATCTCCATCATTTTGGAGCATCCATGACAAGAGAAGATGGAAGTAGAGTGAGAGCAAATCAATTGAGGATTGTATCTTCTACATATCCGTGTACAGATTTGTCCTCCAGCCAATAGCCTAATTATGAGAGGCTATGGTCCAATGCTTAGGTTATAGTGTTTGTGTAAAAACAGCAGTAACTACATTTAACCATGGGTGGTCTGAGTAGTGAGTAACCACGATGAGGTCGCTCGCTACAATACAATTTACAAACGGAATGCATGCATTCATGCAGTTCAGTACACAGTAAAATCCAACCGTTAAACTGAACTGCATTGTACAAAATGGATCCCAAATGGACCAGTACGGGTTCCATTTCTACACTCAATTCAGTTCAATTAACACTAAGGATTTTTTCACTGCGTGAATGATTAAGGGTATGACCTCAGGTGGCGGGTAATAGAGTGTTAAATGAGCAAAACGCAAAGCGTCATAGACAACTGAGTAAGCGGTTGCACTGCACTGCACTAGCACTGCATTCAGAACCGATGATATACCAGCATATGGCCCGATATTATTTTTTCCTCTATTCTCAGTGCGTTTGTTGCGAGCAGGAGAATGAATGCGAGAGATCTACTGTATGCAGATTGAAATGATGGTTTACATGCATCAGTCCCTCAGAGTGAGTCCCTCTAAACCATTATGCTAGGCCTGCTCCTTATTATCCCACCGCACAACAAATCTCCTCGCCGAAAACAGCCCATCTACACATTTATACAATCACAACACAATGCATTTTGGAGCTTGTATTGCAGATTTTTTTTTGCTGAATGTTCAACCCCAGAATAGGGGTAATTGGGTTCGTGTGGCTGCCTGTACAGTATAACTAGCAGTTATCAGTCTACAAAATAATAATAAACTAAAAAAAATGTATGCACTTTGCTTTGCTACATCGCCTTTTAATGCTGATTACATTCGCAGTGCATCAAAATCTAAACGGTGACTAGGATGGTTCTTATTGGGTCATGATCAACAAGCATGGCTTAATTTGTTTGAGTCGATCATGCAGTATATAATCACTGCACACTATAAACGTGATGGATTTTTTGGTTTTAGGGTATTATTTTTGCTTTAGAGCACGTACACGGCATGCTTTAAAGAGCAAATCACTTAAACATAGAAGCAACGGCAAATGTGTATTCAGGGGCCACGTACGGCCGCATAACAGGCCCATTTCTTACCCCAATGACTTAAAGTAACACCCAGGATTTTTTGCAACAGATTTTTTGACTCACTCACATTCATATATAAGCTACCAACCACCACCCAATTCAGGCTCATGGAAGCACGACACATGGTTTATTATAGAGAGGAGCAGATGTAGCTTGAAGAGACATTGCGATTTGACAGTATTTAATTGGAGACTGCATTTCAAGGCAGCCAGCCCTGCCGCTGGTTTTATTCTAATTGCCAGCAGCAAAAGCACTTAATGAAGCAGAGCGCCGGAGAGAGTGTGGGTAAAAAAGAGCGAGAGTGACCAGGTTTCCAAGGCAACAGCCAGCAGTAGCCGAGTAGTATTTTCATCTTGAGGAAAAGGGCTACAGGAGAGCAGTGTTTCCCCGCAGAGCCCCCCCGCAGCCCCTCCTGATGAATATCTATAATGTAATAGATATATACTCCAAGAAATACAGCGCAACTAATCAAATATAGTTTTCTTCCTTCTCTCATTCTAAAATATATATACATAAGTATCCACCTAGCACTAGATGAACATAATTATCTCAAAAGCCCAGGTTGAGAGTTGTATTGGTCTTCTGTACAGTAGTACACGCAGTAATTAATGCAGCAGCTTAAGAATACACACAAAAGGAGATTCTTTACACGTTGACATCCTGAGGGTTACTTTAACTCTCAGAGTGTACAAGATGAGTGCTTTATCTTTATCTTACCATATGGTCGGTATGAACTTCTTTACTATGGGTTTGATGTAAAATAAGGCTGACGCCATGTCACTTCTCTATGTTTCTTTATTTTCTAGTTTCTCTGTCATTTGTCTCACTTTAGAGAACATCAATGCAATTTCCTTGGCATCCAGGGGGGTGTCAGTTTGCACTGTTCACCCATATTAGATTTATAGTCGGTTGTTTATATGCTGCGGGTCACTATAGTTACTGACCTGAGACTGTCGAACGTTATGCGATGAATAATCATGAGTTACCCACCAGCCACCACTACCACATGTTCCAGCAGTGTTGCGAGCAAACCATTTTGTAAAAAGAAATATCACACATCACAAACTGAATTATGGGGTCTGACTGTACATGAGCTATGTATTGAGTTATTGATTCAATTTAACGTCTTCTCCAATTCATCATCTTCCACGGTCTCATCTTTATTGTGTTGTCAATTACCGCGTGGTCATAGGTCTCCCTCCCTGCTAAGTGACTCCCACGGAAAGCCATGTGAACACTTTCATAGGTCAAAAATCTGATAATAACCATAATACTGAGACAGCACATCCTTCAAGTGACTCCAGCCCCGCCGAAAGTAGACACATTAATAATTGATAGATAGACAGTCAGCAGTACTAGTGCACTTCAGAAAGGAAAAAGAATGCGCCTTCTGAAAAAAGCCACGCCACGGGCCCCGTCCGCGCGATAGCACTGGAGTCATTTCACAGCCCGCAGATGAGTCTCGCAGGTGTGTCAGTTAATGTCATCTCTCACGGCAATACTAAAGCGAAATGCCTAACAAGTCACACTGACTCGAATTATTAAATACAAGTGTCCCTGAGGTAAGGTTAATAGGAAAATACAAATTACAACTTAGAAATAATGACTGTATATATGGATACACACACCTCCTGCCACAGTAGCAATCAATACCGGGCCATTTCTCTCTCTCCAGTGTTCGGCTATAGCAGTGATTTTCAGGCCCCAGCTGGCTTAATGCACACCAAACCCACCAATGTTATGTAAGGCAGTGGTTTTCAATACGAATGTTCCTGATCACATGTTTTAGCTCCCGATCAGCCAATACAGAGTCTTCCCGATCCGATATTTATATTCTTATACAAACGTAGAACACTTGTGCCATATCACGATATCCAAAATCACAGACAATATCCAGTCTTACATCATGATATATGAATGTACAGTATTGATACTAGGGATGTCCCGATCATTTGGAAATTACGTGACCGGCCCTGATATCTGATCATGTGATCAACCAGTGGTCCCGGGACCACCAGTTGACCTTGAATGGTTCCAGGTGGTCCCCAGCTAAATGATGATAACCAAATGGACCCTTATTATACCGTAGATCTTTAACTCTTGAGTGTAAAATGAAACCAAATGGGTTTTTTTTTACACTCTCAAGAGTTACATTATTGTTAAACATCTGCATTACTTAATTTACAAGAAGTCTACACAATAAAGAGAATGTAGAAAAAAATGTTATTTTGATCAACATTTGCCTATTATCTCTCCATGGTACCACATCACTACAGCATGGAATTTGGACACAATCTTTTCCAACAATACCAAATGGGTCTCATCAAAATTTGGTAATGGTGGTCCATGGCTCAAATGCCGATTAAATAACTATCAATCATTTGGGAAGCCCGTGGGGTCCCTGCATGGACCCTGCTGAACTTGAGAACCAATGGTAAAAAGACTGCAAAGCAGTGTCTGGGTTGGTTTGTAGAAAATTAAGCATCACATTTTATATTGTCTCTTTGTGAGGAAACCTCCTAGGAAGGTGGTATTTTAGGAAACAAAGCTGCTTAGTTCTGTGTCATTACAGTAGGAAGCAAAAAGGATTAAAGTTAGGTACAGTACCTTGACTTAATTGCAAACCTTCCATGAAGTGTGTGGTTCTTCAGCTGTGTAGGATGGCTTTCCCATGCACCATGATCGAGGCCAAGCTTAATTGGTGGTAGGTTGATTTTTTTTTTTTATGTTTAGTCATTTCCCATTAAAATACAGTTATAAATACAGTTGAAAAAATACCCAGAATGTCATCCATAAAGTTTAAATTGTAATCAATGCCATGAATTGGTGAGTTAATTTGTTACGCAAGAGGCTTGAAGCTATATGGGGGGCATAAAAAGCTTACGATTACCAAGGAAACCAGTCAGGAAGTGGAACTGTCAGCTGGTGCAAGATTCTGACATTAGTCACATGACATTCTATTAGTCACATGGTGCTACCAGTACCAATCAGGTTGTCTGTCTCTGTTCATCAGTGAGTGGTGGAAGGTAACAAAGGGCTGTATGCATAAAGTACAGTTTTTCGTGTTTGTTTGTTTGTTTGTTTGTTTGTTTGTTTTAGTATTTTGTACTCCACTACATGTACTTTTACTGAAAAACATACCAGTTCCCATGAACACTCATTTTACCCAGAGTGCAACATGTTAGGTACAGTGTTGCCAGGTCTTATTATAATAAGCGACTTTGGGCTTGTTTTTCTGTATTGTCGCTTGAAAATACTGGTAGTTGCAGGTTGATCGTGCGTGCGTGCGTGCGTGTGTGGGCAATGTATTTATGTAATCTCCCACACCTCTGAGCCACAGTTAAAATTGTTAAACCCACCCTCTAGTCAAATGTCACACCACAGCAACTAGACAGACTTGGAAGTCTCCAAGTCAATTCTGTATTGTATTATTTGTTTATTTTAGTTTTTCCAAATGAGTCATTGTGCCAATTCCCCCTTGATGTAGGCTACTACAGTAGCCTACATCAATGGTTCTCAACCTTTTTAGGGCATGACCCGGACCCCAAAATATTTGTGAGGCATTGTGAGTTGTATAGGTCATCTACTGTATTTTCACAATGATTGCTTCTTTCTTATTATTTGCCAATTTTGCAATTAGTTTTTGGTCAGTTTGAAGCAGTAATGGACTTTTTTTTCATTTCTTCTTCTTTTTTAGGTATATTCAAATGGTCTTAAAGGTATATTCAGTGATTTCACTTAATTCAAATATAACTTATTTTTATGGTGTGCTGTCCCCGGCCAGTGAGCCAAAAAACCCTAGTTTCGGTTTTGGTGATGGGTGACAAAGCTTTCATCCAATCAGGATGAGAGGGGCCTTCCTCCAATCATGATCGAGTGGGGGGCGGGCCTTGGTGCATGTCTCTCAATCAGTGGCCTGTTGCACTTTCCCCCCCACTGTAGAGCGTGTGCATGTGCACATCTTGTTACCGAGGCGGCCCGTTTATTTTTTTCCAAATCACCATTATATTATGCTTTACCTATTGAAAAATAGCAGATCTACAAGCTCACAGCGCTCCACCGAGTGGCACGCTATGAGCTTGTAGATCTGCTATTTTTGAAAAATCGTGAAAATGTAGTGGAAATCTTTGAATATATTCTTTCGCAGTGAAAGTTTTTAACTCAAATCTTTGCTCCTGGGGTTGTCTCTGGAACAACATATTTTCAGATGGTGGTCGGTGGCCAATTAATTACATATCATTTCCGGGGGTCCTTGACATCAAATATTGAGTTTTTCCAGAAAACTGTAAGGATTTAGAAGGCATTTGTAGAATCGTCCTCAGGTTCGAAATCGGTTAAACAATGTAAATTGACACCCACCCCCTGGGGGTCCCGACCCACAGGTTGACAACAATTGGACTACATGGTTCCCTGCCGCTGTGCTGTGGGTGAAATAAAGCCTCACAGTTGGCCTCACGGGGAGGGTGTGCCACATGTCTCCACCACATGCCTCCTCCGGTACACAATGGAGTCGCCACTCAGCAGCCACTTCTTTCTTTTCACCGGAAGGAGAGGATAATGCATGTGGACGGCTTCCACCCACGAACACCGCCAACTGTTAGTTAAAGCACCCAGCCAAGCCGGGGGCTCCGCGCCGTGGAGGAACTTAACCTCCGTCTCCATGCACGGTGGTGCATGGGCAAGTCATTTTAATAAGCTGTTCCAGGCGAACACAGAACGGACATATTTTGACCACTGTTGCCAGATTCTGCGAGAAATAAGATATAAGACTAATATAGCTATTGATTTTGCTATAAGCTCTCGATGCAAATAAGCTTGTAGACAAAAAGAGAAACATTTGGATTGTTTTTTTTTTGGAAACATTTCAACAACACTCCTAGACATGACTTTTTGTGTGCGTGCGTGCGTGTGTTTGTTTTTAGAACAACTGGATTCAACGATTCATTACGAAAAAAGCAAATAAACCAAAATATTTACAAGTGACTTTGGAGAACATTACATTAACACAGATTAAGTTAAATTAAACAAAGAGATGGCA
>OOFJ01093780.1:0-10941 GCA_900323375.1 Benthosema glaciale
AAATTGTCCACTTTCCCTTTCTTTTAATACATCATTACGTGGTTGCCAGACAACTAACTAGCCAATCACTGCACAGTGCCAGCGGTCCGACTATGGGATCCAGATTACATAGCTACCATGTAATTCACGCATCATGCGTGCACGCAAGGCGCACTACAACAACCGCTATGATGACGTCACTTATTTCGCAGCAGTGGTTCTCAAACTTTTTCATGTCAAGCCACTGAGGGACCGTCTAGGATTGGAAATTGAATTAATTGTATTAGGCCGTAGAACCCCATCTGGAAATATTTTGTACCAGGGACCCCCCCCCCCCCATACAAAATGTATGTGTAAAATGTTTCAAAATATAGATAGGACTATCCATTTTTCATATTTCTTTCAACATCTTTCGAAAATTGAGGATCACATGTGTCACAATAGCTTTGTAGTACTATTTTCGAATAGCCGATAAGGCATAGGCAAAAACAATTTTGATGCTATATTAACACATTTTGCAGGGGGCCACTCCTGGAACCTCCTCAAGAACCTCTGGGGTCCCCATTTGAGAACCACACACTGTTCTTGTTTCAAATATTCCATTATACAATACATAAGCATATAGGCTGTATCCTAGTTTTCCCACACTTAAAATGATTCACACGGTCAAAATATTTACTTCTGTTATTTATTTATAATAGCCTATATCTTTCAATAAAATGTTTACAAGTGCTGATTACTATATTACATTCACCGCATTTTAAAATGGAGACATTAAACGATGCAAAACAGCGAGAACAACAGACAGACATTCACCCCTCATGACAAATGTGATTTAAAAACATTTCTGATTGCCTGTGACACTTTTCCCAGTGAACTTGATGTGTGTATTGTGTACTTCTAAGTGCACACACACACACACACACACACACACACACACACACACACACACACACACACACACACACACACACACACACACACACACACACACACACACACACATAACCAAAATTCAATGTTGAAAGAAGAGAGACAAATGGGTAATCGCGTTCTCAACCCTCTCAAATATAAATATGTTAAGATGCAAGCTGCCCTGTGTGGTTGTGATAGATTTTTTTCTTTCTTTGTTTACAGTGCAATCCAGTCTGCAGCACAATTTTCATATCAGTAAATAAGCATTGCAATATTACATAAGACATTCAATCAAATTAGCCAAATTATAAGGCAGGGGTTAAATAAAATGTTACACATTTACCAAATATCAGTTTTCAGTTTCAAATGTCCATCCTCAGTATTGGGGGAACCATTAGGATTCTACAGCTCCACCTTAAATGCATTTCTAGCTGATATTATGCCTTGTTAAGAAACAAATTTACTAGCTATTAAAATGGGTCTGACTCTGGATAAACGCTTAAAATAAAATGTACTTGTTTTATCAGGACCGTTTCTCGAAATAAGCACACGATCACCACTGATTTCACATACTAGTTATTAAAACAGCAGACAGTTTGAGGGCTACAAATATTAGACAATCTTCCCTCTGGAAAAATAGACAGATTCATTCAAAAAAAACCTGGGCCATAAAGAATTAGAATATTGGGCAATTTATAAAAGTAGTTAATCTATTCATGATGGTCTGTGCACTCTAAACAAAAATCACAGTATATTAGTAAAGTAAATACCCTGTTGATGTTTTTTTTTCTTTTTCTTCTTAAATTAGCAAATAGATTTGTATATTAAAATATATTAATTAAAATATATTACTTTGATTAACTAGTCAAACATGAAAAACAAAATCTGATTCATTTGTCTGCTTAAGGTGATTGGCATATTACCATTAAAATAATTGCTATAAAATGTAGGCCTAGGTTGCACCTCGGTGAGATTTCAAAATATTATGAATAATTCTTTGATTTGCCACGTACAAACACTCTGCCTTGCTGTGTAATATTGTACCTCTGATCTCGTATAGCTGAACTGTGCAATAATGAATTGTTCCATGATGTAGCTCTGGCCATTTTTTCAAAACTTGCCGTTCTTCTCTTTTCCACTGTATAAATCCTTTTGTCATTATAAGATGGATATGCTCAAGCAAGCTGTGCAACGTGAAGAAAATTAAGGTCTAAATCTAGACAAATCTGAGCAAATATTTACATAGAAAATAAACAAACAAGCCCAAGAGCGATTATCTTCATTTTCTTCCCTTCCCTCGAGTGTTTTTTTTTCCATTTGTCATTTTCTACCGTTTGTAGCGGATAACATTTACTCTAGCTTTACAAACAGATAACAGATGAAGAGTATACAGTACACATCAGAGACAGCATATCTACAAGTATAGGCTTTTTTTGAGGAGGCAATAAGCACTCACACATGTAGAAACCAACTTAGAACATGACCGTGGCCAGAAACATAAACTTGCTCTCTTCCTCCTTTTTTCTTTCTTTTCTTTCTTTTTTTTATGACAAATTTCATTTTACATCATATGTGAGTGTTAAGTGCTGTACATTATTACTATGGTATATGTATGTAGGTGATTTTCAAGTGCTTTCCCCTGTAACTGTTAGTACAAACAAGGTGATGTGCAATCATTTTATAAAGTATCATTCAAAATTATATATTTTTTAAATAATATCTCTTTTTAAAAGTATAGAATTATCTAGTTCTGAAATCTGAGTGTGTTCAGTACTAAATGTACAGTTTTATATAAAATAGTTACTTTTAAGTTGCACGTCCCTGCCACTTGTACATAGATACCAAAAAGGAGGTACTGTACAACCAATGATTATCATTAACGCCCTTTTTGTCTTTGAACAATCCCAACGTAGGCCCCACAATAAAAACTGTCAGTCTAAAACACAACACAGTCATATTCTACAAAAATAGCAACATTCATTTTCCCTCCTTTTTAAAAACTACAAACATATAAAAAATATAGCACACTAATCCTATCTGAGTGCAAAAAATTGCCAGATTTGACATTTGTCACATATCTGAAAGACTACCGATTTGCATCAAACTGATCAACATTACTACAAAATTGCACAAAACAAACCACTTTTCTCAGCTGTTGGGGGAACATGGGAACATCCAGTGTGAATTCCTGCCTTACTGATAGCAACCACATGCTGGTGTACGGCTACTGTCCCTCACGCTTGGTAACCGATGTTTATCAATCCTGAATGACGTATCTACTTTGTGCATGGATGCAATGCAAACCAAATAGACCACAATAACCCACTATTATTATTACTTTCCTATCATCGTACCACTAAACACGAGACACAAAGTTTAGAGGGGCCGATGCAGTCATCATGGCAGAAAGCTCCGCACCCCTTGCACATGATCATCGCCTTTAGCCGGCAGTAGCATTTAGATGGGACATCCTCTATGCCGGAGCCCTCCATGAATGACTGTTCCGGTGATGGCTCCCCCTGGTTACTGTGGTCTAACGAGTGACCTGCAGGTATGGTAGTAACAGTCACTGAGAAGGACATCACGCTCCCATGGACACCACCGTCACTAGCCCCTGACAGCGAGGCAGAGGAGGCAGCGGTGCTGTGGTTCAAAGTGTGAGGTACTGACATGCTGATAGTGCCACCGTAGCACGAACCTACAGCAGGCTCCTGATTATCGAGCGTCCTCTGCGTTTGAAATACGGGCCGGCGCTGGTGACTGGGGTCCATTGCTATGTGGGGCGATACGAGATATGGCTGGGAATTCCCTTGATTACTATTGCTGGTTTCGAGGTGCCTCCGCTGGGACTGAGGAAAGGGGCCGGCATCTTTGGCTCTCACACTGTCGCTGTTATCTACATCGGCAGCACCATCCTCTGATACGTAGCCTACTGGCAGAGGCTCAGTCTTTACTATAGAACACTGCGGAAAGCTCACTGCTTCATCTGACTTTGTTGCAGAGTATCCATGGTGTTCCATCTTTACCCAAGAAGGAGGAGACAGACGTTTCCTGGCTGGCTCCTCATCCTTGGGTCCTCCCTCCTCTCCTTCTGCATCTTCTCTCTTCAAATTGGTCACAGTGGTGTTTGGAATGACAGACTGGTGCAACCTCTTGCTGCTCTCTGACCCTCGGCCATATGTAGACACATTGAGGAGGTAATGTCCTGTCATAGCAGGTCTGGCGATCCCCTTACGACCCAGAAAGCCGAAAGAGAACCTAGGCCTGTTCTCGCGTTCCTCCACATGCCCCAGTTGGTTGACCGTGTACTGGCTGGGCTGTGGAGGCACAATGACTCCATAAGGCTGGCTCTGTTGGGCTTTCCTCTGCATCAGAGCCTGTAGTATCTGATCCTGGGTCTCCTTATCAGGCAGTTCTCTTTGATGTCGCACAAAGTCTTGGAAAATCCCGGATCGTCCTGTTACTGAGGGCTGGTGAGAGACCTGCTTTTCAGATTTGTGGTCCCCTCCGGTGGTTGCATGCGATGTCTTTCCCTTATTACTACTAGATGGTAAGCCTGTTACCTTGACCTCCATCTTAGTCAATGGCTTTGGAAGGATATGCTCCAGGGGAACCTCTTTGCCCTGCAGTAGCTGAGTGACAAGTGGGTTATTTGCAGGGATACAGGAGCTGGACCTTATGATTGATCCAGTGGATAAAGGGCTATCTGGTCCCTTAACACCACACACAGAAAATGGACCTGGTTGGACTGATGATGATTCAATAGCCCTTTGAACATTCTGGAGCCCTACATTTAAAGGACCAACTACTTGACCTTTCTGTTTTTCATCATCAGTCCTGCGGAAGGTAGAGGCTTGAGACTGAACCTCTGATGAGTGGGGAAGAGGTGTGATCGTCTGATTGCTGTTGGTTGGTAACCGAGTGCATGACTCTAATGATGTTGGGCTGGGGCTCATGGATGATTGTCCGTGCTCACTACTGCCTCCCCCTGGCCCGGGGCCTGGTACTGCACCTTTGCATCCGAACGTCCCGGCTGCTGCAGCCGCCGCTGTTCTCTGCGCTCGGGCAAGCTGAGCTTTGGCTTTGATGTCAGCGAGAGTACGGGCACCGGTACGGCCAGGGCTGCTGAGGGGAGTGGGGAGCGGTGTCCTTGGCGAGACTGGACTTGGCGACAATGGGATGGGCAGAATCCGTGACACTGGAATCTACAGTTGTGAAAAGACAAAATAATTTTATGAACACATATCAATGAGATGAAACACATCATGCATATGTTAATAATAGATCATAATAAGTTAATAAGGAATTTCAATTGACTAATATTTGTCCTACCTTAAGTGGTGGAACTTTCTGGTTCGTTGTTGCAGTGGGTGTGGCAGGGCTTGGCATGGATGACGCTGAAGGAGACACAGAGGAAACCGAGGACACTGAAGAAACCGAGGACAAACGAGGCCTCTTCTCAGGTGTCACTTCAATCTCCAAGTCACTGGAAGATTTCCTTTTCAGCGGCTCTGCAGGGCCGCTGGCCACCAGGGTAATTGATGAAGACTCTTCACTCTCCCGCCGGTCAGGCTGATCCGCAGATGCCGGCAGGTCTTCCTTTGACTCACAAGTGGCCGTTGGTGGCACAATTTCCTTTACGGGAGACTGAGATAGATCCTCCTTCTCCTCTTTCACGTCCTGTTTGTGGTCCTTTACCTGTGGAATGACTTCTTCTACATCCACTTCGGCAGGTCTCTCCACAGTGAGGGCTGTCGTTGCGGGTGCAGGCACAGGCCCAGGTGCAGGCGCCACGGATCTGGACAGCCTTCGGTCCTCAATGAGCTGAGATCGCCGTGTCTTCATGCCCTCCATAGCGGTGGGGGCCGACTCTTTCAGGGAAGGCTGTGGCTTTGGGGGCTCCTGTGAGAGTGACGATGCTGACTTCATGTCTCTACTAGAAGCAGCAGCGGACTGTCTGCTGTCCTTTGTGTCCTTGGGATTCTCCAGTGCTTGAGCAGCAGGTCCTGTATGGCGGGCGGGAGAGTGGGGCCTGGCAGGTTCTTGATTCAGATCAGCCTCTGTCAGCTCTTTCGATTCCTCATAGCTGAGCCCAGAACTACACACCAGAGAATGGGGAGGGGGATGGAGTGTTAGAGACAAAGTTAGACAAGTGGTAAAAATGGTCAACAAATCACCGTTTTCTGTTCCAAGCAGGTACACAGAGACAGAAATAATTCTGTGGAAGGAGAAAAATGCCACTTTATTGGTGGGACATCTTCATTTCATTTTCTCAAAAATTGGACATGTGTTAAATATGATTTTTTACTTTTATTTTATATTTATTTGTTCATGTTTTTGTGGGTGTCAGAGTACCCATTGTAGCCATTGTGAAAGCCACTACCATTATGAAATAATGAGATAAGGATCTGTGAATAACGGTTGACGCTGTGTTGATGACATATCTAAAGATAAACATATCTAAAGAATGGACTTCTATTTGTGCATGCTGTGACTATTAATGGCATGTGTCACAAAGCTCTGCCCATGATCTGTGAAGCCAATGGGTTGGGAGAGCTAATCGGGGAAGCTGCCTACACATACGTACATTGTTGAAGGTTTATTGCAAAAATTTGTATTCATGCTAAAGAGTGACTTACTTTTCACCATAGTAGTTCTCAAAGAAGGCTTCTTTCCAGTGCTCCACTTTCTTCTCCTTTTCAATTTCTTGTCGCATTCTTAGCTGTAACTCTGGAGTGAACTCACCTGAAAAAACAAAGAGAAAATGTTTTACATTACACATGCTCCGTTTCCACATCCCCTCTTGTGCAGGTTCTTATAATGAACTTTGTAATGTAATAGTTGTTGTCATGGATGCAGTGACACTGACCCTCAGCCAGCCTCTCCTTCCAAGACTGTGCAGCCGATGTGAAGAACTCGTTGTTCAGGGCTGAACCGGTGACCTTGAGGAGACCATCCATACATGCCTGGGAAGAAGAGGGGGTGGCCTGTATTAGGGTGTGTGAGATGGTTTGCCATGTATTAACCATTAGAACCTTATCAGCCCTATTCTGGGGCCTGGGCAAGTTATAATAGGCAAATATTCTGTGAAAATGGGTGACCATTCAGAGAAAATAGAATAAGAAAAAGAAGGGTGCAGACCCCTGCAAGACTAGTATAGAGGGTTTAACTTGTTTGGTGCCAGACTGAAATCTCAAATAATGCAATACATGTCTCCCTGGTATTCTCTTCGAATTTGGTGACAGATCTTATCTATCCATAAATGCACCACGTCTCTGTCTGTCTGTACGTACAAATGTACGTGTGTATGGCTGTAATGCACGTAACTCGAGAACCGTTCGCCTCACCGACTTCAAATTTGACACACCCGCTCTACACCCCCACAGATATAATAACTGGTTGGGGCATGCATTTCCCAGTGCCCAACGGTCACCGCTCTAGTTATAGCAAAAAGGTTGCATAAATGTTGGATCCACCTGTTGGTCAGCCTCGGGTAGAAGTTTGAGCAGCCTCTGTTGACATTCTGTGGGTAGGACAGAGAAGGTATGCTTGTTGATGATCGCACGCAGGTTAGTGTTGACTAAGATGGAGTCTGGAGTTTCCACATCTATTTCACACTTGTTACGTTTCAGCTGCCCTGGAAAACAAACCAAGGAAGGGATATAAATTATAAACATTGGCTTAATATACATTATTTTCGATGTATCAATCACTCAAGACAGATTGAGATCTCTGCAGCTTAATCTGTCGGTAACTCCTGTTACAACTTAGAGTTAGAAATGTTAGGAATGTAAACAAAGACATGTGCGACCGGAAGTGGAAAGCTAAAGGATCCAGTCTCTACAAGTGGAAGTGGGCGGTGCCCCCAGAGGCCAATTCAAAGGGATTTCTTTCCCGATGGGTTCCCAGAATATCGATTTATTGACACAAACCTTTCATGTTTGAGACATGACATGAGACATGACAGTGTATCATACTGGATAATTTAATATAACTGCCTGACATTTGTACTCACGTGCATTGAGACGACTGGACCTCTGGGCTATCTTCCTGGTTGCAGCTGTGTGGCATGGTTCTGTTTTGACAGAGGAAGAGGAACTGGAGGACGAGTTCTGGGGGCTGGCAGGACAGCGATCGGACTGTTTCAGTTCCCATAGTGATGCTGCCAATCATAAAAGTTTTTTTATTTTTTATTTTTAATGAAACACTACATTTCCAAGCTAAACAAAAATATGCTGGGTGTGTTGGGGCTGGTTTAAACTTAAATATTTACCACTTACTAGTCTTTGTAGTAATGGTTTCAGTCATATCTTTGACTGTCTTCAGGAGTAGTCTGGGGCTGGAGGTAGTAGCCATTCCACCCTGCCTACGCTGGTTCCTCTGTTGCTGCTGCTTCAAGGCCTAAAACGAGCAAAAGAAAAGAGACAATGACAAAAGCACAAAATGATACGAAAGCACAATGATAAGACATGTTCAAAACAAGTCTGTGTGTGAAAAGGAGCAGCCCTCCCCTGCTGCAGTGACTCCTTCAGTCAGTTTCTGTAAATAAGAATGTATTCTTAGACTGCTCGCCTGCTTGAATAACAGTTTAAAATGGTGTTCCGATGAAATGCGTTGCATAACTTGTGATCACAAAATATGATATAATAAACAGATTCCAGAACAATTGATGACACACTTTTGCTTACTTTTCAAATGATTGAAATGTGTAAGAAATTACTAATAACAATAAATACTAAAAAGGGGTGGGGGCATAATACGTCTCCACAGTACCTCACATTTTAGCCAAAGCTTCATCTTATTAGGGTTTCAATAGCCTAATAAACCAACGCAATTGGTCTTTAGCTGAACATTTCCACAAGAGTGCAGACGGAGTGCATTACAATCTGTGCAATCAAGTGAAATCTAATTACATGCAACACAAAAGGCATGAGGCAGCCAATAGGAAAGTGTTGAAGGGGTGGATTATGAGAACATTAATAAAACCAGCCATAAGCACTTTTTCCCCTGACACCCCATTGTTTTTATATAACCAGAACAAGATGTCTAAGTAACACACTGGGAATTGAGCATAACAAGCATAACGAATGCTGTGTGAAAACCTAGCACAAAACGTATGTGCTCACACATTTGGTGAAAATGTACTGCAGCAAAGAATGTCAAATTTAAGGCAACCTTGTTTTGATATTCCAGATTAATAAGGATTGCAGGGAAAAGAACAACTAATATGAATTGTGGCATGTGTGCTATTCAAAACCATCCTTTTTCAGACCACTAAAGAAACTGTCTGCAAGATACTGTAATGGTGCTGCAACAGTGCATTGTTAGTAATTGTAGTAATTGTATAAAATAAAGACATGTACCTGCTTCAGGGCTTTCTTGCTGTGTTTCTGAGAAGGAGAGATGAGCTTGCTGGCAGCGACAGAGGGTGACGAGCAGCGAGGCTGTGGAGACGAGGGCTGCGACTGCAGCTTGGAGGGGACTACGAAAACAGAGAGCGCAAAGTAGATGTTACAAAATACACACCCTGAGGGAGCCATAGTGACTTATCATGCAGCACCATTGTTTTGATGAAAGTTAAGACCATTAAAAGATACAAAAATAGGCATATGGCATTACTATTCAAGAATAACTGATTATCAAAATCAAAATGGCCCAAAAGCCTCACGGCATAGAAGACTCGGAACAACTTCTCTGCTATTTCCTCATGTCTCACAGACGTGCAAAGTTTCCACATACCGTAGCAGAGCTGCTGTCTTTTAGGTGGTTCTCTTAGCATTTGACCTCTTGGCTCTTTGCATAGATTATCTCACAAATAAAAAGAGTCGAGAGTCATCCTCCCACCCTGCTCTGTGCCAAGGTTATTTGCTCACCAGTTTCTAACATGCATAATGAGGAAGTGGTCACGGGTCAAACTGAGAAAATACTGTTTCCTGTTTCAACACTCACTCAAATATTCAAGTGGCAGAGAGCAGTAATGAGAGCCAATAACAGCGCTGCTATTCTACTGAAGCTGCTCTACAATCAAACAATAATCCGGTGCAGTTAAACTAAAGTGGTTTGAAACAATATGAACAGCAGACACAAGAATAATAGAAGCCAAAGAACCTTGACTGTTATGTCATTGTGATGAATAACCACAAACTATTCTGTTGCCAATAAATAGATTACTTTTATTAACACATAAAATATTATAGATTATATACCATATTAAATCAAATCAAACAAAACATCTATGTATGTCTATTGCCTATATTTTACATTGTATATCCTCCCCAGCATAACCAGCTTGGGTCAACTTGGGTCTTCTCATAACCATGTTTCCATTTTCTTATTTGGTTCTACATTATTGTACAACACCTACATGGGCAGCAGTACAGTTCTGGAAGGGTAATAACAACTTGAACCCTATCATCCCTACTCTGGGCATGTCACAATAGGCAAATATTCTGCAAACAAATAGGCAAACCTTCCGCAAAACTATCAGATCATCAAGATCACAATGCTTTTCATGAAGATTGGTATGGAGGGGGTAAAATGTATGTACGTATACATGGTTAATACGCTTTAAATAGTAACCTAACTGGAATGACCAATGGTCTATCCTCTCTCCACAAGTTCCACAACTATCATTATGGTTTCATTAACTTCCCAATTGGGAATGTGTGACTATTGTGAATGTTGAGGATGTTGCAGGTGTACTCAGTCACCCTATCCTGGTAAAATAAAGAAATGGACCCAGAATTGTTCTAGGAAAGGAAAATAAAACATAGTAAACTGAATACTGAATTGAATACTTTATACCAAATATACTGAATACTTGAGTAATGAATAATCCCAAATTGCTTTTGTGAAACGGTGCACACTGGTCAAAGTGTGTATTGAGGTATCACACACAGTAGTGCGCGCACACACACACACACACACACACACACACACACACACACACACACACACACACACACACACACACACACACACGCAGATGCACGCACACGAATGCACACACACACAATTTCTCTCTGTCTTCTCTGGATTCCACACATG
>OOFJ01093792.1:0-16805 GCA_900323375.1 Benthosema glaciale
CAGGTCATTCAATGTCAGGCAAATTAAACTTAAAGTATAGTTTCTCAGTCTAAAGTTGACTTGTAAAAACGGACTCACCAGATCGTAGAGAAACAACCGGTCTGTCGATTCAGAATAGCAGGATAATAGAACATCTTGAATGTTAAATAAATTCACCGAATAATAAGTAATTAATAAACTCTCCGGGGATTCGGGGAAGCGCGCGAAACAGGCTATTGTCTCACTTCTTCCAAAGTGATCATAGTTGTGTAAAGTTATTTCATTGGAGATGACCTGACCCAATGTGCGCCAATCAGCTTCCCGTTGCCAGGACACAGGTTCCCGTTGCCAGGCCACAGGTTGGAGAAGTCAGCCAATCGTTAAACTTTATTGTAAACATCTTGGGGTGCGTTCGGAAATGCGCACCGGGAGCGCACACGTCTATTAGTTTGTATTGGCAGTGCAACGCAGTGCGAAGTATCCGAACGCACCCCGTTGTTTATGAGGGCCAGGCACGTGACCTGCAGGTGCATGCCTTAACCCTTTGATGTCGCCGCAACTTGCCAGAGACATTCAGAAAGGATGATTTTGTAAAACCTACTCTGGTCTATTAAACTTGTCATCACTTATGGTGGGAGGAAAGGAGTGAAATGGTGAGAAATGGTGAAATTATAATGCTCTTTAAATCTAGCGTGTCAATTTATACTGCATGTCAGGCAAACTTAAAAAATAGCCAGTCTATAGTCTATAGAATATGGCTATTTTTCCGTTAATTTTGTAAAATATTTGTTATCTCCCCTTCCACAGCCCAGGTGCTTTCCCACAAAAAAACAAAAAACAAAAGATATATCAGGTCAAAGATTCATTCTTTATTTTTTTCAGAACAATAAAAATAGTTTAACAAAGACTTCATTCTCTCCATTTGGACTTGTATGTACAGCGGAAGGTGAAACCAACACCCACTCATATGTCCATTTCATCTCCTCTTGGCTCCATTCCCACCCCGATTTTCCCTGTCTCGGGGAGATGTGACAGAGAGTCGCAGGGTCTATTGCTGTGTCTTCAACGAGGTATACAGGCTATAACATGATTGGTGATGTTTGTCTCAAAGCACATCATCACTGACTTTGCACAAGGAGCGGCGTTTTTTATTTTTTGTTCAGAATTGTACCCAACTAGACCTGTTCGTAAAAGTTAACATTTAGAAGACTATGATACATGACACATGCTTTCACCTTAATGACCTGACTTTGGGACGTAAAAATGTTAAATGACCCCATGTTGCCAAGACCCAGATTGAATTGATACAGAGAAGACGAGATCAAAAATACCCAGACCTACAGTAGGCCTACAAGAAGTTTTAGGAGCTTTAAGTTGTAGCCAGGACAGTCGTACAACGTTTAAATCTGACTCACATCGTCAAGCATTTTTGTTTTTGCCTTCTTTCGAGATAATATAAATGGTTGATGTCCCCTTAGGGAGCTGGGTTTAAGAAAGATGGTATGAATGCAGGAGCATTTATGCAAGTTACCATTCATATCATCACTGTCGGGCAGAAACCTATTACCTCCATATTTTAATTTTTTTTTTTTGGTAAATGAATGCCCTATTGCCTACTTGAACTTGATCATACTACAACACAGAATCATCAAAAGTAGCAAACCCACAAGCTTGAGTTATGAATTTTAATCCTGAAAAGTAACAGTTTTGGACATGGGGTTTCCACCCAAAAGAGACGATATGCAATGGCAGTGGTGGGGTACAGGGACCGTCAAAGAGTTCCTTGAGGGGGTAACACTCACAAGAGTTGTTTGAGAACCACTGGTAATGGTATAAAGTATCCTCTCTCCCACTGGATTCTAAGGTTCTCTTCCTAAATGGAGAGACGATTCCGTTACACATCCTTACCTTAACAAATAAAAATCACATGGAAGGACTTGCAACTCTACGAGTTAAGTGCAACTTATACATCAACCTAAAAGGCTTTTTGATACAGTACTTCAAGCACCACCTAAACTTTATAAAAGCGATTAGGCCTTCTAAAAGCACACAATGAAATGTCACAGATTTCTAGATTCGCTTCTGTACCGGATGTGCACGAATTATGCAACATGGCAAGATTGACGCTTTGAGAGAAAAATAAATAAAAAGATTGCCCAACTCTGCAACATTTACACCCATCAAAGGTTCTTGTGAGAAAAAAAAAACTAAGCAGTGAAACAAAATCTCCAAAAAGCAATATCAGAGGTTTGGAATGAAAAAGTATAATGCCAGATACAAATTTCACATAGAACACAACACACAGGCAGTACAAGCTTGTTATTGCAATGGGTTTTTTCCTCTTTCCTTTAGTTTTTTCCTACAGCAAGGGATATTGGTTACGGTGATGATGAAACTGCAGAATCCCGATTCCCTCATGGGAGCTGACTATGGGATGCTGCTATCCTTCTGAGGAGTTATTGGCTCTCCTCGCCAACCGAGTACAATCACATGAATTTAGGGCTGAGTGGCTGAACAATCAACAGCAGTTGTGTGACTGAAAGACAACCTGAGTAGTTGTGGCTATCATGCACCTGATCAGGACAGAGGTATCCATACAGTCTGAACTAAAACCAAAAAATAAATAAAGTCATACAAATATTATCAAGCGAACCAGTCTTTTCCAACACTTTGACAACACAGAAATATCATACAGCGGAGAGAAGACGTGAATGCAAGCTAAATTACTGTGACCCTATTCATAATGGGACATGGAAATGAAGAGTGAGAGAATTAAAAGGGAAAAAAGGAGAGGGCAGCGGGGACGAGTTTCTTTTAACCACACTAACCAAGGCATGTCTAACATTTTCTAAAACCTTTAAAATGTAAAAACGTGTTATTTTCACAAGTAGTATTGAAAATAGCAGAGCTTGGAGGTCAGCTATATTCGTTATTCGCCGTATGACAAAGTACATAGGGCTTAAGTGGTTAATACAGTAGTCCAGAGGTCTGCTCGGATCAGAGTAGGAACTGAGCACCATGTCTATGGCTTGAGAGTCATGCCTGATTCATACACGGCTGCGCACCATGTTGTGCACCAAAAAACAGACCTACAAGCTCACAACACGTTGCAGTGCTATTTTCTGGCTTGCGCAACACCAGCATGCATCCAAGTATAAATCAGGCGTCAAGAGCTCAGCGTGTTGAAGGGTCCACGGCTGTCAAGAGCTGGTTTCCAGTGCAGGATGGCAGGCTGGCACAGTGATGATGACTTGTTATTAGTGTCAACATTAGATCACTCAGCAGACACAGTGACAGAGTGGAAGATGGCTGGTCCAGGCCAACTGGGTTACAATGGACCACCATGAGCACTCGTGCACGCACACACACAAGCGCAAACGCACGCACGGGTCGCACGCACGCGCACACACACACACGCCTTCTAGTGTTCCCACAGTTCAGGAGAGCTCCAGCACAATGCGGGGGAAAGATGAAATGAAAACAGATCCACTCGCAATTCAGATATTTCCGAGGTGATCGATATACCGCGTGTTCTGAAAAAGAGTGCTAGTGCTAGCACCAGTGATTCAAGGGGCGTATGAGGGGGCGGTGGATGGCTACACATCCATTTTCAGTCAAGTTTCTTTGGGCCCAGTTGAGGGAGAGCAAGAAGGCCCAACAGTTCTGGGGTTTCTAAACCTCGTCTTCAGGGGCAACTCCCACCTTTGGGCCCACATGGCATGGTACTGGGTGCTCCTAGTAGAACACAGACAATATGGCTTAGACTAACGGGCGTTTCTTGTTGAGGGCTGCAAATCTAGGCTATTACCCTCCCCTCCACACACATACAAACACACACACACACAAATTAAAATAACAAAATAAATTAAAAAATAATACATTTTTGATTTAAATAGAAGAGAAATAATGGGCAGAGTTATTTTCGTTTATTGTTAAATTTCTTAATTGGACTCGCATGTCTCGAATAGAGGAGTTGAGATCATTTTGGGTTTTGCAAAGCCAAAGTATGCTGTATCTGTTGGGATCACCTGACAACTGTGCAACGGTGATCCACTTAGGGGGAAAAACAGCCACATCGCCACTAAAAATTAACAACACTTTTTGAAGTACTTACTGTAGTAGTGACGGCTACAACAGCAACAAAGTAAAACGGCGAGGGAAAAAACAAAAACTGAAAAGGATTTCAACAAGAAATGAAACTGTTACAGAACTACTGTAAGGAGGTGTACCGCTGCTGCTTACCTTTCACCTAACCAGTGTTTCCATACATGTTTTAAGGTTTTATAGTCTTCTTCATTTCCCCCAAAAACATTTTTTTTGGGGTGGCCTGTGAAAGTCCAGACATTGGGTTCCTTCATTTTCATGACAAGCAGTAATCCACAGCTAGAGCAGAGGAGGAATCCTTCCTAGTCACATTGACTAATGATTCAGAGACAGACATGAGCCTGGAGGTGTCTGTAATATGCCTTTCAATCATCTTCCAAGCTCATCGCTCATGTCTTTCCATTCCAGATAAATTATTCAAATTTTCATTTTTGCCGGCAATTGATCCAAAAACCGGGAAATGGAAAATTGCTTTCCACGTATATGTTCCAGTGTTTTTTTTTGTCTGTTTTTGTTTTTTTGATTTTTAGTTTTTTGTTCATAACGTATATTTGCTCTATCGGCTCCAGTGGGCAAAAAACACACACACAAAAAAAAAAGAAACAATTTCTTCTGTTTCACATGGAAAGCAAGATATTTGTCGAGAAACGCCGACAGTCACTTGTTGCCTTCAAAGTTAATATATAAAAAAAATGTTCATAAATTATTCAACAACGTTCAGTAGATAAAATAACACTTGCATTTCTGTCATGAAATCATCGCGTTGTGCTTTCCGCAAAAAAAAAAAAAAAACATTGGAAAAAGAAGCAGCAGATTTTTGCCAGATCCAAAAAAAAAAAAAAAACAGATTTAGAAGGTTCTTCTCTATCTGTGTCGGGTGGAGATGCCGTTGCTGTTGATGGAGGGCTCTTCCAGCTCGTCCTCCTCAAAGCCATGGAAGGTAGAGGTGTCACTCTCTGAAGTGGTGCCGAACAGCTCCTCCGCACCGGCCAACGCTGCGCCGTCTTCCTTTTCTTCTACGCGGCAAGCTGCGACGAGAACGCATGGAGCAAAAATCAAATCATTTTCTAGTCCTGATCGCGATTGCCCACACACACTAGCTCTGTGTTTAATAAGCAAGAATCAGCACAACATGTGTAAACGTGATGTTTTGAGTAGCCGTACAGCCATACAAGTTGGAAGAAATTGCAGTATTAGGCTTTGCTTTTATGAAATATTCGAGACCATTATGAATGATGTTCTGTATTACAATATGTTGTATTGTATTGCTAGTTTGACCACTTCAAATACTCTTTTTAAACTAACTCATAACCAAAAATAGGCTTTCTACAAACTCGAAGAAGAAGAGTGCAATTTAGGTGCATGATTTTATTTTAGGTGCACCATTTTTAGGTGCGTGTAGTAACTTCTGGCTTGGCCTACAAAAAGACGACATCATTGTAGCACTTTATAGTCCCACAATGCAGAGAAAAGGGTAATTAATTAACCCTCGTAATCTGCTGTCGCAAAAGGAGAACATAAAAAAAAAAGTGAGATCAGCTGGAGAATCAGAGCAACAGCCGCTGTACCGCACTGAAAAGAGAGCTGAGCCAGAAGGCAAGGCTCTCTGTCTACCGAGCAATCTTCGTTCCTACTCTCACCTATGGTCATGAAGTGTGGGTCATGACTGAAAGAATAACATTGCGAATACAAGCGGAGGAAATTTGTTTTCTTCGACAGGTGGCTGGCATCTCCTTTGAGATAGGGGGAGAAGTTCAGTCATGCGAGAGATACTCTAGTCTAGGCTGCTTCTTCGCCTAGACTAGAGGGGCATCTGGTTAGGTTGCCTTTCCGGCGTCTCCCACTGGGAGGAGACCCCAGGGCAGGCCAAGGCGCAGATGGAGGGATTACAACGACTCACTGGCCTTGGCTGTTGTCCCCACGACCGGACTACAGATAAGCGGGTGATGATGGATGCTCTATGAAGTATAGGGTTCAGTAGTTAATGGCAGTCATTTTCGTTACATAGATTTTTTTAACCGTTTACTGCTAGCCTGGCATGGCCAGCCTCATAGCGCGGAGTCACTGAAGGATCCTCCGCGCATATGAGTCTGGGGTCGGGCTCATAGACAGCATGAAAAGTGGGCGTTAGTCGTTGCCTTGACAGACAGACCCATGTAGCCAATCAGTGACGTCACCACACAGTGCACTAGTCTGCTCCTCATGAAAGATACCACGCTAAAAACAACAAGCTCTGTTTACTTTCTACTTCATACGTGAGCTAGATGTGTCGGATATATGTCAGAGTCTATATATGAAATAACGGCTGTTCTTATCGTGTCTGTGTAAACTTTTAAACTTGTTGCACCGAGCGCTAGCCAAGCGCCACCATTGTTGTTTTGAAACTACTGCAGGAAGAATCCTACGTCACCATATACACATGAACCAATCAGAGGCTGCGTTACAGACAGCCGTTGAAACGCAGTCACTGATTGGCTCCGATTATTTTCAGATTTTTACAGCTTCCGCATACTCTCTGCCTATGAGCCGAACTCCAGACCCATATGCAGGGAGGAATCTTCAGTGAATCCCTGCTATGGGTTTGGCTCGCCGGGCTAGTTTACTGCTAGATCCCAGGGAGTGCAGGCATGGCATGCACAGCACAGATCTTTAACCACACCAAAGTCATAAATTCAACTCCTACAAACTAATTTAATTAACCACACCAAACAAAAAATGTATTGGTTGCAGGCACTTTAGCATCCCTCTATAATTCTTGGGTGCAGCACTAACCTTTTGAATTTGGTATTGGCTGAAGTTGATGACGATTGGTTGCAGCTCGATGACGATCATCTGCGCCATGTTCCATGTCATTTCCTGTTAGCACAAAACGGTAGTAGGTGAATCTCTTGCATGCAAACTGCCAAAACCATATACAGCATAAGTAAAGTGCTTCTGACAAAATCGGCTAACTCCATTGGACCCTCAAATTATCTGCTAAAGCAGATACTGTACGTCCACCCCTTCCTGTGCAAGTATCTGACATATAAATTCACAATACCAACTTTGATGAGGCAGTAATTTCCTAAGAGAAAAGGGATCCCGCACACTGTTCACTTATATAGCAGTAGTTTATTACGGAGTTACAATGTTTTGGTCTCACAACCTTTATCGGGTATCTGTTTCAGGTATCTTCTTCATTTTCCAGTTAGCTGGTATTGGACAGACATATTATTTAGTATTTAAAATGGAATCGAGACATACAACAGCTCATGCTATACTTACTTGTGTGTTGGCAGGTTGAACAAGGAGTCCCAGATTTACCCGTTTTCTTGTTGGAGGAGCCCTGGCATTTATTACAGTAGTTGTTGGGAATGCCAGTCTCACCTGGACCCTTCTGGCCTACGGTAATGATGGAGGAAGAGAAAGACAATTTCAATTACAAACTTACTGTAAAGCTGCATAATGAAAACCTGTCCCGACTTCCACATGAAAGAAGGAATTGACTAAAGTGCCTGTTTTGCAAATAATTGCAAAGTGGATGATAAACGTGTCGTTGAGTTTGTAAACCGCCAATTTCGGCGAAGGGATTTCGTGTAGCGGGGGGGAGGAGGGGACCAAATACAGACCCCTAGGGGCCCCTGGTCAATCACTTACCAAAGCAACTACCAACTTATAATACAGTATCAGACTGCATAGTAAAAGTGAGCCTCAGCCCATATTCACTGTATACAACTACCGTCTGTATGCAGTGTGACCGTTTGTTGGAGGTTGCAGAATTAGGTTAATATTAACGGGACCACCATACAAAGCATCATACTTGAAACTGTAGTTTGTAGATCCAACAGCTTACGTTTGTGTCTGTGTGTAGAGGGGGACCTGGAGGTCGCGGACGCCCGGTCCTCCTCTGCCAGATGGGAATGGGTGTAGTGGTAGCTTAGCCCTGTGCGGTTTCTGTAGCGTTTCCCACAGACTGCAAGACAGAGCACAAAAACACGGCGGGCACAAGTTCAGTCCTACCAACTCTCGTAAAGGTTGAAATGAAACCAAAGTTAACAGAGATGGATCAGAGACGATCGCACGTTGTGCATGCTTTTCTTTTTTGTCTACCCCCGAACCCAAACCTCCCAACCCACCAACCCTGACCCACCCCAGAGTGCTTGTGTCAGACTCAGGATTGAAAACTCAAAACTCTGGCTTTGCATTTGAAAGACATTTAAGTTGATAATAGCAGGGCAACCATCCACATTTTCTTCTTTCTTTTTTGACACCTCGATGTGCTTTATTATTTATTTATTTATTTATTTATTTATAAATGTAAATTTTGTTTTCATACCATCAAACAGTGCAGATAAATATTAATAACATCCCCAAATGGACATTAGCGCTTAAATACATCAGACTCCAAGTGGAAACGAATGATCATAAAGGATTTCATTGGGTTAGTCAATCCAAAACAGTACAAGCAAAAATAGGGGTGCAACGGATAATTGAACCACTTAATTATTTAAGAAATAATAATAATAAAAAAATCATATATTTTAATTTAATCATTGATTTTGGGTGAAATATATTTATTTTATTTTTTCCACCCCATCAGTATATAGGTGATAAAAACTTTCAAAAATAACTACAAATAGCCAATCTACAAGCTTGCAATTCATTGCATTGCAACACGTTGTGAGCTTGTAGACTGTTTTTTGATATTTTTGTGTTAATCAGACTAATCGATTTAGTCGAATGTAAAAACATCAATTACACATTTTCACATCGATTCATGGACGAAATAACAAAGAAAAAAAAACATGCCAAGCGATTATTCAATTAATCAACAAAGTAATCGACAGAATAATCGCTACGAAAAGGAATGGCCAGTTTCGGCCATACAAACAAATATGTATAAGAACGAAGACGACAACCCTGTAGAGGCAGGGCTAGAGAAGAGAAGACTATGATTAAGTGATGACACCAAAGGCACTTTCAAGTTGGAAAGGGACAACAGAGTGAGTTTAGGAACTACATCGTTAATCACAGCACTTGCAACAGAACCACTCAACTACAATCTATCAAACCACTCCAAAATATCCTAAAGCACTACCATCAAAGAGAGTCAACAAGTCCAGATACCTGAGGCCGAAGATTTTGAGTTATGCTTTTGTTTGTATCTGTCTGAAACAGAGAAAACACAAAGCAAAAAACAAAAAGGAAAAAGGAAAAAGGAAAAAAGCATGAGTATGTGTTCGCTCAACAAGTCACCACAACAGAGAAAAATCCAATACCCCCTGCCTAGGTTTTTTTCACCACCATGCAACTTGGCATGGCTGCAGGAATACTTGAGATTGTCAGTGACACTTGTCCTGTTGGTACATCTCGTTCCTCTGAGAATATTATTGTAGAAGCATTTAGTGAATAAAACCCCTGACTAACCCTGACAATGTTATTTTGTGACATCAACCTGGTGCCTCTCTTTTGGGGAAAGTGATTATTGGGGAAAAACAGAAAATGTAAAAAAAATCAATAGCAATATATACTATTTTTGTTTAAAAAAGGACTTAAAGCAGAATTTCACCCATTTTCAACCTTATCTTTGTATAATCGTTCCACTCTCACCCGCTTCGACTGTTATCAATCGATTATTCCCAGTAGGTTACTTATCAAGCCGATCTTTTATACCAATCCCATGTAGTCTGGGAACATGCCCGGCACGATTGGCATTGATAAGACGAAAACCCGGGAATCTTCTGACAGAAAACGACATGTGGGTTATGGTTAGGTTTTGGGTTGGGGGAGGGTTAGTAATAGTAATGTTTGACATACTAGGCTATCCTCAACCCTTGGGGTTTGGGCTAGGGTTAGTAATGTCTGTCAGCAAGACAGTCGGGGGGCAGGGCTGAGGACACTTATCAACTCAGTCGGCTCGCAGCATAACCAGGCAACAGATCGGCTTGATAAGTAACCTACTGGGAATAATTAATTGATTTTCGGTAGAATCCGCTGCCACCAACCATTTCCAACCACTTGCTCTGCGTAACAATGATCATTCTCTCAGAGGTAGGCTGTGGACAGTTCAGAAAACCTGCCTACCAATGACACAGCCATTAGTGAGGACCAATCACCTGAAGATAAGGTTGCAAATTGATGAAG
Organism: Benthosema glaciale; assembly: GCA_900323375.1. Lineage (NCBI taxonomy): Eukaryota > Metazoa > Chordata > Actinopteri > Myctophiformes > Myctophidae > Benthosema > Benthosema glaciale. The sequence continues at coordinate 10,207 of OOFJ01093792.1, forward strand.
GAAGACTAGGGGCCTCGCTTATGGAAAGCACTTAAAAATAATGAATATCTGTCATTCAAGCAAACAAAATGCAAGTCTTCACTGTAATGTATGAAGAATGGACCTTGATGTCAAAACAAATAGTGTGTATATTAATATTGCGAGACGTAGAGTGAGACAACCTCTTTCTTTATCAAATAATAACATAGTTACACCTCTTTTCTTACTATGCTGTTAATGGGGTTATTGGAAATGATTTGCAATGAAATCTGGTACATAACACTTTGATAAATAATGCCTAGAAATTCACAAAAGAATGTAGATATCCAGAAATTATCCAATACGATATGGAGTACGATATTTTGTATATATTATGTAATATTAAAAAAAGAATTGTTTTTAATGTAACTCCTTCTACAGATACAAGCAACTCTCTCAACATAATAGTGTATATGTGCAAGGTTTACCTATAATACTATGCCAAGCCATATGCCACACAATGTGTTTTTTGCGAACGCAGTGATTGCAAACGCAGTGAGCACTTACTATGTCTGCCAGGCAGAAATGTCTGTGTGTGTGTGTCACCCTCCGGTGTCACGCCACCAGAGGGCGCAGTTACACCAAACCAAATTATACAAAATAATTTTGTCAGACTTCAAATACACTGCGTTCGCTTCACACGTTTGCGTGTCTTACTTGTATTATGCACTAATATAAAATCATTGTCCACTAAAAGCCCCAGGCAATGTCAGCTACCGCCACCATAGACTCTTGTTCTATTTTGCTTGGAAAACAATACCGTTTCCGGTCCCCCGAAAATAGTTAGCGAAACCGGTTAAAGTTAATGTGATCATCCTCTATTTAAGAGTCTTCAGAAGCATTCATATTTTATCCGTGCGGTAACCGGGATTTAGTACTGATCCTCCAACATCAGCGCGCTGTTCAATACAGCTCAATCTGAGCCGTAATTCAGAGATAAACAGGATTGTGTGCGGGCCGCCATCTTTGCGTCCATCATCACACTCCGAGCAGAGTGTTGCCTAATGCCTAGCGACAGGGAGCCCCGTTTTACGGTAAATATGAGCGAGACGATTATAAATTAATAAGCTCAAAAAACACGTTACAAGTGTTCCTGTCGCCATGGGATAACATGAAAAAAATGTTTATTAAGTCCCGGGCGTTCGATGAGTTAAGTATTGTGATACTTTATTTAAACTAAAGTATCCATTCGTTTAAAATAAGTATCACTTTGTCTTAATTAATTAAAGTAAATATTGATAATGAACTTCAAAAAGAAAACAAAATATAATAATAATAGTATCCTTTTGTAGTATTGGATTATTCATTCTGATCTCATATTTCCACACATAGCAATAGTGATCGGCGTAATTTTCATTCCAAACTAACAAACGGTACATGGATATGTCAACACATGCCCTCATGTTGCAGAACCCATCTCCACTTACTGTCACAGACGTACGGCTTGTCGTGGTCATCCAGATCTGTCCTCCTGCGCCCCGAGCCCCGGCCCTGCGGAAATACAAGCCATCAGCCGAGCACCCAATAAAGATACTGTGAACTTCTTTACATACAGTTAGGTGGCAGCTACAGAAACAATGCTGTTGGTATAAGATCCTATGCACGTGTGTACATATAGTACGCTGATGTTATTTCTTTCTATTTTGCATGCTCTTTTTTGCTCTCACTTTTTTTTAAAAATATGTTTACGGTAATATCATTATTATTATTGTCATTGCCTAATACTGCTGCATTCGTTTGAGAACCACTGGTTTTGTAATTGTATAGCAGGCGTGTTGCTGCAAATATTGGCCAAAATTACAGTCGAATATTCCTTTTAAACCCCCTTGTGGTTACAAACGAATATCAAAAGTTTGAATTCCGAATATATAATTTTAATATAAAATATTGCAGCCTAATATGCAGTGAAACTTTCTCTTTGTCTATATGCTCCGGTCCTGTATTAGCCACGGCTGGTGCTGAGAAATGCGCTCTCTTGCGAGATCAAATGAAACAAATGATTCATAATTATCTTAATAGCCTATATTTTGTACAATGTTTAGTTTAGATACAAGCCTGCGACTTATTTGGGGAACGGAGACGCATCGCTCAAGTGATCTGTGGGCATCGTGCCGAGCGCTGCTATAAGTTCTTACCTCAACATGAAACGGGAAATAATCAAAGCAATGCATTTGTTTTTGGTTTAAATCAAAATAAGGTAGGCGACAACGCCGACAACATAAATGTGTCACAGGGAGCTTTAACGCGAGAGACCAGAATCCATCCTCCATGCATTGTTTTTAGCCTACATGGCGTTGTCGGTCGTCGGTGTAAACTGTCTGCCTTGAGTGCCTTCACGACTGTTTCAGCTTGACCTGTTTTTATTTGTTAATCAAAGTAACATTGTGTGATTAAACGTGTGTGCTTTCTGGGTGGTAGTGCTGCTGCCGCGCTCCTCCGACGGTCAGTGTTTATGGATCCTACCGCAGTGTCAGCCCGTAACGCAAGCCGGCCGTGGGCTGCCTCTAAGCGCAAAGGCCGCGCCTCCTTGTTCTTTTGCGGTGGGATCCATAAACACGCCTGACGCAGGGTTCTGTGCTCTCGAGAACTCGCACGGCATTTTTTATTATTTAATCGAACCTTAATTTGATATATTCGGTTATTCATTTATTTTTTTGATTCGAAAATTCGTTCAAATATGGAATATTCTTTTGCAGTCCACATGCAAGCTCTGGCAGTGTGTACAGTGTCCAGAAACGGTTCCAAATGTGCTGGAACTGATTCTGCTTCCGCAATGTTGGATCCAGTTCCTCCTCCTCATTCTGGATCCCTAGTACCCTATATCCTATGCAAATATGTATTTAGTGCTGCATACATTATTTCCCCGCATCACACCTGGGGATCTATAAGACACTGGCCCAGAACACACACAGAAGTGTAAGTAAGTCCTTTGTTGCTGCCCTACATGCCAGCAGGAATAAAAGGCCAACAGGCTTATAAGTAAGTACTTGTATATTAGCCTATGCGGGATTCGAAGCAATGAAAAAGTTGTACAGGAATTCACTGTTAATGTTTACATTTTCCTTTCTTGCCAATTCCAATTGCAAAGATAGAAGATGGCAAGACTTGGAAATGCCTATAAGTTCATTCAACAGTCACATATTTCTGTATGACCAAACCACTGTGTTAGTTACAGTAGGAAGCTACAATGAAGCAAAATCTCTGTGAGAGACAATTGGTATCAATATTAATACAAGTGAGCTATTAACTGAAATATTATAGCCACTTTCCTATGGCAGGCAGCAAGAGACTGAAAATGGCAAGATGATGTTAAAACATGTAATCAAAAGCATTAAGACATTATTTTATTCAGATGACTTACTCTTCCTTTGCCTCTGTGTCGCCGTTTGGGAGTGTCTACCTCAAAGTCATGGTCATCGTTGAAGGCGTCCTCTGCTGCGTCGGCCTCCAGAACTCTCTAACAACACAACAAGGCTGTTAGGCAAATACCATTTGCTTCTCAAATACGATCTTTAGGACTGACCGTGTGTACACTGCTATTTGCAAGTGATCCGATATGATTTGTGTACAGTATTCAGACATTGTCAACCTATCTGCAGTGGTTGCGATACAGGCTCACAAGCTTGTGAGCTTGTAGATCAGCTATTTTCTTACCTTATCTATAGAAACCAGGTTTGAATCGCATTTAAAAACACTTTTTCTGGTTCAAATCTGAATAACAAACATCAGTTTCCTAGTGTTATTTTGTTGTTCAGACTTGATAAAAAAAAACAATCTGATTCCAATCTGCTAAGCAAAAAATTGGATGTGGGTAAACAGTGTGAATTGTTTTGGCTCTTTACTGAAATCAAGGTGCTTTTTCAGGCTTTCTTAACACTCTCCCTGTTTTAATTAATTATATACCATCCTACAGTCTCTGCCGGGATTGATTGATTACTTTTGGAGCATACGCAAAAGTATTTGCGCCTTTGAAGCATGATATTCCCCCTGAAAGTAGTCCCATGAGTTGTTGTCAAACATCATCCACCGTTGCGATCCAAAAGTACTACAAACTTTCATGGCCGCTGGACCGCAGAGAAAACCCCTGTCCACTTGCATTGAATCATTTTCCCCAGAAGCCTTTGCGCGCTACAGCGATGGACCTGTTTTGCACTGATGTCATCAACACGCGCCCGTATGACTTAAAACGGATTAAAAACGTGCAATGAAAAACACATCTTGGGCAACTCATTAATCGCAGGGAAAGCGTTCTACAATTATTTAACTCGGGCAATTCGTTATTAGAAGGGAAAGTGTTAAGGAACTGGAGAGGGATTGGTTGGTACGATGCAGGGATATGGAAATGGTTACGGTTAGGAAACCACATTGGTCCTTTTAATTCACTGTGAACAATAATGCAACCAGGGAAGTGGCTGGTTAGTCTCTATAGTTAGGAAATCTTGGCACAGGCGTTCATTTGTTCCCTGTGTGTAAGGAACGGTGCTCTAACTGTTGCTCAGTAGTCTTCAAAAGCGCAACTTTAACACTTTTACTCAAGGAATCTTAAGTTACAATTATTTTGAGTAATATTCTACTTGAGGGGGATATTACCAGGCAGTCTTTCCATCCCTGATAATACCAAGCTTTTAATCTGCTTGATTCTAAAAATACCACTGAGCATGGACGGTGCAGAGCTGCAGGAACGCACCTGGATCTCCAGCAGGCTTTCCTCATCATTCTTGGAGTTGTTCCTCTTGTCCAGACCCTCTCCACGCAGAAGGGCCTCTAGTGTAGTGCTCTGAGTGGGCAGGGAGTCCTTGGACATGAGGCTGCCATCTGTACCGACACAAAAAGACCACATGCAACTGAAATCGCACTCTGAAGCCTGCGTTATACTTAACCACTAAACCCTCTATACCAGTGATTCTGCACGTGGTCTCTATGCAAAGCGGTTAGTTGCCTTCTGTTATTATGTGGCCTGTGCTGCCACCAATCTGCCATGACCGCAGCTCATGTGTGAGAGAGGAACATTCACACAGTCGGGGACAGAGCAGAGAGACAGCGCTCAGACCGACCAATACACCAACATGTGTACAAAACGGAGGGGGTTAACGTTCTCAAAGCACGACATTGTATGTCCCATGTATGTACAGTACAGTACAGTACAGTACAGTACAGTACAGTACAGTACAGTACAGTACAGTACAGTACAGTACAGTACAGCCCCCAAGGAAAGTAGACCAATCATAGCAAACAACTACACACTGTAGCTCAGCGAAGTTCCACAAACAATGTCATCAACATGACGTCAGTCTTGCCCAAATGTGAGTTCCACATGACAGACATGGTTCTAAAACCAATTAGCATTTTGCATATGCAGAGGTGTGGAATCCCACATCTCTGGAGTGTACAACATGGTTCCATCCATGCGTATTGCGTATGCTCTTGGGAGTTACAGACCTGTACGGTATCAATACTTTATCCAGGGACCCACCCTCATTTTGAGAACCACTGCTCTCGTCTGGACCGTCAATACTGACTGCCCAGGGAGGCCTGCCATCATCAGATCCTGTCTAGTTGTGAAATATCACCCATGTGCCTTTAGAAATAACATCCTTGTGACTTTAGATGCAAGGTGTGATGTAGTATTGATAGTCTGATATTTCAGTCTGGTCGATATTTGCATTTTGTACTTGCTTGTTTGTATTTGTTTGTTTCAACACAGATAACTATTATGCATATGTATTGTATTGTGTTTTGAACGCATATAAGAACATTTCAAGCACTACTTGCCAGTAAATTGCCAGTAAGAGAGCTTCAAGTTCTTGAAATGTTAAAATAGGGCAAACAATAAACAGTCCTGTCGAGAATGGAAAGAGTCACAGACAATAGAATGGGAGGTCTTTTAGGGTAAAGAGTTTTCTACATCAATTATGGACATCGGAATCTTTCACATACATAAAATAAACTTGTTGACATTGGCCTGTTGGCCTTTCCGTTCTCCTCAAATGTTTACTCACATTGGTGGAAAATAACAATGAAACCTGTTGACTGATTTGAACAATGTTTGATAATTCAGGTCCGTTGTCGACTGTTATGTACTGAAACCCCAACTGCTGAGAGTGTGTGTGTGTGTGTGCGCGCGCGCGTGCGTGCGCGCATGAGTGTAAAAAAGCATCAGCAAACATACACTGGGTACACCGTTTGAACTGGGGTCCGTACGCTTTTCCGACCAGTCATTGGTCCGAAGACCGGATTAAGGTTGATGAACATGCATTAAGGTTGGGGAACATGCATTAAGGTTGGGGAACATGCATTAAGGTTAGCGAACATGCATTAAGGTTAGCGAACATGCATTAAGGTTAGCGAACATGCATTAAGGTTAGCGAACATGCATTAAGGTTAGCGAACATGCATTAAGGTTGGGGAACATGCATTAAGGTTAGCGAACATGCATTAAGGTTGGGGAACATGCATTAAGGTTAGCGAACATGCATTAAGGTTGGGGAACATGCATTAAGGTTAGCGAACATGCATTAAGGTTGGGGAACATGCATTAAGGTTGGGGAACATGCATTAAGGTTAGCCAACATGCATTAAGG
>OOFJ01093922.1:6265-18393 GCA_900323375.1 Benthosema glaciale
TGTGTGTGTGTGTGTGTGTGTGTGTGTGTGTGTGTGTGTGTGTGTGTGTGTGTGTGTGTGTGTGTGTGTGTGTCTCTCAGCCTTGATGTGCGTGTTTGTGTGTGTGCGTGCTTCTACATTGTTAAAGTGGTTAATAATGGTGATTAGCCCAGCAGTGGCTCCTTCTGCCATGCTATAACAAATCGCAGTCTGTCACTCCTCCTTGTCTCCATTTATTTCCGAGTCTGTTTTCCCTCTTTCCTTGCTTTCCCTGCCACATTCTCTTAAAGTCTGAATTCCTTCACTGTCTTGTCTCTAATACCACATCGTTCCCCATGTAAGGCTCAATTTTCGTTGCCTGCTAAACCCCTTATCCCTAACTTCTTTGCCGTTTTTTACCATTTTGAATAGTTAAATGGCCAGTCTACAAGCTCACAGCATGTCAATGTAGATTGGCTAGTTATACTATTCAAAAATGTTTTTCAAAATAGTAAAAAAGGCAAAGAAGTTAAGGATACGGGGTTTAGCGGGTGACGAAAATTGAGCCCTAATTAGTCTGTTTACTTCTTCTTTTGGGTTGATTACAAACCGTTGCAGCAAATTGTTTGTTTGTTTCCAAAGTCTGCACATATTACATGTATTAACAAATTAAACAAATGCATCTTGTGCTACAAACCTAGCTGCAAACAAAAAAGGTTCATGAATATCCGCCCATCTGTTCTCATTTTTTCCCTATATTTATTTCCTTTATCTTAAATCCTTTCAAGACAAAATGTAGTCATCTGTCCGGGCGGGGCAACAAGTTGCATGAACATTTGTACATCCATTCACACACGTAGACGCAGATGCACACACACACACACACACACACACACACACACACACACACGCACGCACACACGCACACACACTCAAATTATCTTACTCTCTACTCTCTCAGAGGAGGGTACAGACATGGTGTGTTTGATTGATTGATTTGATTGAAGTTATTTATTAACAGTAGGCTATGCACTGTGCAGAATGGGTACATTTCACATGACAGCACAACTCAATACAAAGACTGTTACTGCGGGCGACACACTGTTAAAGCATTATACACTTGTTTACAACAGGGTCCACATGTAAACGTAATGTGTGACAATGTGCAAGAAATAATGTTAAGCAGGAAATGTTCTAATTTTCATTTTATAACAACTCAAGATTTTTCTTGAGCAACAGCAGCAAGGGAAAAATGCATTAAGTAAAGAGTATATATTTGCTTGCTAGGTTAACATGGATACATGGATGATTTTGTAACCCACAGCACAGGTCAGAGTAATGGGAGGTGACAGTCCCCCATCATAATTATGCTGAATGGGCCTAATAATAATAATGACTCTCAATGTGCTCCAAACAATTAACAGGCAAACATTTTTAAGAAACTCACCATGTAGTCAATCTTCTGCTGGTACCATGTGGCCTCACTGGCTTGTTGACTGTCTCTCTCCTGCTGCTGCTGGTATAAGGCCATGAAATTAGTTGTCAACTAGTCACATCTAGATGTCATGTTATTGTATGCTAGGCTAAGCTAATGTCCTTCCTTTCTTCATGGTGGTTTATAGAGACCTTACTGAAGTTACTGCAATGTACTTGTAATTGCCAGGTGATTAAATGGCTATAAAAGCATGAAGCATTCTGAATATGAAAGACTTTGACAATCAACAACACAGGAGTTCACAGCTGTGTGGCCTGTCCTCCAAAGTCCAAACCATGCTCCTCAAATACAAAGTTAGCAATGCATTTTCTGGAGCCTGGAGGATGATGCACCAATTAAGATGGTGCCTATAGTAGAGCTACAGTATGTGTTCTGTGAGGATATTCTCAACTACACTACGTAAATATATAATTTTATATAGCCCTACCTTATATTACGAATTTAAAAACAAATCACAAAGTGTTCTAAATAATTTTAACTGGAACTCAGGATTGTGTGAGATGTTCACTGAAGAGTTTGGAAATAATTGGGCTAATCTTATTTTTCACTTCCAAACAGGAGCCTATGCATGCAGTTCCTCCATCTCAACTTCACCACTATAGCTACCAAGATCCTGGTAAGTAGACTAGTTTACATATGCATTGCACACAATTTGATAGTGTTGGTATAGCCCAGGCCTATGCCGATTCAAGACACTCGGTTGTTTTCCCTTGTTATAGCCTGTCATCCTAGATATTTACATGACTCAAACACTAACTTTTGTAAAGTATTTCTCATTTTATGAAAATCATTAGGCCTATCAATCGTTTATCACATTTAAAGGTACGCTAAAATTTTAATATTTGTAAAATATGTCCATTCATTATTAATGGGAGTATTTGCTAGTGCTAAATCAACAAAGTCGTGCATAGTAGACCTACACTCAATAACACTGTATACCCAGCATAGTGAAAGGTTATCAGCTGCTTTGCATCGATAACATGCTTGAGAGAGCAGTTTGATGATTGATTATCGACAATGTTTGCAGTGGTTGCTGAATCTCTTCTTGCTGCCGCGCTGTGTTGATAGATGGAGATGAGATCACGTCTGTAGGCAGCTAACAGAATGATATTATCCTCCAGACTGACTATAGGGACACTGATTCTTTCCAAGCCTGCACTAAATGCATGGTTGGGTGCCATCTGCTCTTGATATCCTACCACTAACCATTTCAGTCCATAGTGTGTAGCCGGTCACTAGCTCTTGTGACTCACAGGGCCTGGAGGATACTGAGGAATTTCAGAAATGAAGTCTCAAACAAAGGAAATATAACTCAGGCTCAGACTATCCTTTGGTTGGATGGTAGGTCCCTCTGTACTTGATACACTATGACAGAAATATGAACCTTCTATCAGCTCTTTGTACATTAGCACATCAGAAACAGTATTAAGCACACAATTACTTATTTATTTTATATGGATTAAATACTTTAGCGATATACTGTAGCGGCGTATGCCATAGTGCATTTGAATTATAGAATTATAATGCACTCACGTCTTTGAAAGAAGCTTATTGTAAACTATTACTACACTATCATAGTTGTGGGCTCATCTCAAAGAATGGGAGAAAATAAATCACAAAATATTGTTCCAATTAAGAAAAAATTATTGATGATCATTAATTGTCATCGCATCAGTCAATACTGTATCAGCAATAATGAATTATTACCAGTAGTAAATGTGCAATTGAACAACAGAAATCTGTCAGCCATTCTTAAAGTTCTCCCATATGGGGAATTTACCAGGCATACAGTGTGTATTTTGAACCATTTACTGTATACATGTCAGCTGGATAAGGTTTGCCATGCAAACAGTCCACTTCTTTCTCACCTAGCTGGACATTGTTCTGCTTCCATCACTCAGTGCTTTAACCACAAGAGGCCTTCGCATCGCTTTTCTGCTCATGTCATAATGGGCGAACATTCTGGAACAAAAAAGGAGGGTATGGCCGCTGTGGGAACACAGTCAGCTAAGTAGGCTATATTCATACTAGGTTATAAATGGTAGTAGCTAGGGCTCATCTATAAATGCTTAAATAATTTACAAATGTAACCTAATGTAAAGCCTATATTTATATTTCACTCACTGTGTGGTAGAACATTTAGTGTTATTAAAGGTGCTGTATTTCTTAAAAGAATGTGTATTTCTTAAAAGAAAATAAATACATAACAGGGATACCAATTTTGTCCAACCAGGAGAGAGAACTCACAGAGGATAGGCCTACACAGCAGGATAAACAAGTGAAATTGGATGTGATTAAACAAACATAGGCAGACAAAATGACAACTGCAACACAAGCCAATAAACAATATTTGTGGGTTTCTTTCTCCTGACTGGACGGAATTTGTGAACTGCCTGAAACGTTCTGTTTACTAAAGGTGGAGGGCTGGGGAGACCCCTGTTACTGATTGTATATTTGTAGACAGATTATGTCTCCCAAATGCGTCATATTGTCATTTTAATTGTTTATGTCTCCCAAATGTGTGTCATATTATCATTTTAATTGTTTTCACCAAATTATAGACGAACGTTGAGTCTGGCTTGGTTAAAGTGACCCTCCCAAACTAATTATCTACCAACTATTTACTTAGCCCTGATATAATGACACGGCACACAGAGGTCTTTCTCCAGGCTCTGAGCGTGACTTATAATTATCATCTTCTCCATTGTTTAGCCTAGAAGGCGCGAAATCCAACAGAGCAACATCCCACTGTTTTGAATACAGCCTTCCTGCTGCTCATGTTTCACTGATCACCCAGCATGATGTTTATGGCAAAGGAACACTTTATAACAATGATTATTTGATAGATCAGAATATATATTACGTTTTGTTTTATCTTTTTACACAAAGAATATTATTTTTAAAAAGTAATTGTAATTTATTTTTATTTTTTTACCTCTTCCATTTGACAAATTGTTGTGAGAAGGGGGAATAAATCCTGATTGGCGGTTGACCATGGACCCAGTGTAGGAGTTGGATTACTGCTTCTGATTTCAGGGAGGTTACTAGAAGTGTATGTGCCATGGAGTGACAACTGTTTACCATGGTGAAATATCACCTCAACAGTCTGAGTATAATTAACCTTGCCCTCGACCTTGACCTGGGAGTTTCAGAACATGACACATAGTTGGGTATCCTGGTGTTTAAGAGCAACAAAGACTACTACTGACATAAAACACGTGCCAAGAACAAGGAGACTGACAGATGGACTAATATGAGCCAACAATCTCAAGACGTTGATTTAAGTGGCCCATGGTCTTGGGCGATGACTTCACAGATTGCCAGTGCCTCACAGTGTTGTCACAACCCGTGTCGACGTTTAATCTCTGAGACCTCACATGTCACGATTTGCACGTTTCATTTACTCGCCTCCAGGCAAGGGTGTGCCCTTCAATGATGTCATACATATCCTTAAGTATGTGGGGGATATATGTATGTCTTACTCTTTCGCACTCAAGAGGGTGAAGTAAAAACAAAGCAAAGCTAGAGTAAACCAAAACACATGACTCAGGAATGCTCTCCGTATTTACATTTTCACTGACAACCTTGGAGCAAAGTGTCATGACGTGTTATGACATGTTTCTTCTGCTTCGGCTTGCCTCACAGTACTCTTCCTCTGTGATTGGGTGAAGTGACATTCCGTGGCTGGTTGGGGGTTTAGTTTTTGAGAAGATTTCCAAATACCACAGCGAGCATAAATTCATATTGAAGCAATAAATCATCTTGTACAAGTGATTCAATGCTCTCTAATTACCATCATTTCCTCCCCATGGTACTCTAGGCTTTAGTAGTTTATGACTAACTTACTCCTCCTTCACTTCCTCGTCCAGTCTGTTGAGCAGTGGTGAAGGGAGCAATGTGGAGAATTCTTTTCAGGGACCACACCAAAGTCTTTGGTCACATGATCTTCTTTTCTCCCTGCCGTTCTCCTAAATAAGGAGGTACAATTTGAGTGTGTGTTGGGGGAAAAAAAGAGAAGCAGATAAAAGGGGGTGGGCCATAGAATGAAATAGGCGTATCTCTCTCTCTCTCTCTCTCTCTCTCTCACTCTCTCTCTCTTGAATGTGGTGAAGTCATTTCTGAGTAGTGAGTAGTGTTTGCTATTTTATTCTTTTTCGTAACAGACACTCCCTCAGTGCAGTCTGTAACTGTGTTGTAACATAGACGCTCCCTCTCACAATAGGAGTCTGTAACTGTGTTGTAACGGAGTGGAGATTGAACGCTTTTTGAGGAGGAAACGGCAACACAGACAGGACTGAAACCACCTGCATTCACCTCAGTCAGCAGCTACCGAATTCATCCACTGTAAGTACATAGTCCTCTACTTTGCTCCGCCCTATTAACTTGTAAAAGAGCCATCTCTTGGCTTCTCCATTGCCAAACTGTTTTCTGGTTTCTCAGCGGTTGTCAGAATGTTGGATCTTTCTATTCTGTAACATATGGGAACTGGGAAGTAGTACTTTAGCACATATTTAGGATGTAGAAGTCTATGCGGCATGTATGCCCTCACACACTCTTTCTCGCATAATGCTCTATTCAAATGTTATAATGATATAAATCTAATTACTCAAAGCATACATTTCATAGGCCTAAGCCTTTCATTGAGTTCCTGTCCTCCCCTGACTGAAACCACGTGTCATTCAGGTTATGTCTTATCAAATCTTGTTCCTTATCTGCTGATCTCAACATATGCTCTGCTTTGTATGCACACACAGTAAAAAAGGCCCAAGGCCCAGCAAACTTTATAGTTCTGGGGTATGAACAGGCACGAACAGGCCATTATAAATTCTTATTGGAGACAAACCGTGTTGTGTCAACGGGTTGTAGTTGTGTAATATATGGCCACTCCTAATATTACATATACACTACGCACTAGGCTGCAGTAAAGCAAAACTGTAGTAGTAAACTTGTCCATGCTTTAGGGATTGTGGGACCTACTGTACATGTATGTTGATACACCTAAATCCAGTGTTAGTTTAACTCTTGAGAGCGTAATACAAGTCAATTTTGCAGTAGTTCAATAAAACACTCTGGATTTAGCTGTGTACCGGTATGTCTGCTTGTCCGAACTTAGGTTTATGTCTATGTAGGTCTTGTCTACTTGTCAGAACATAGGTTTATGTCTCTGTGGATACTATATCTACTTACATAGGTTTATGTGTTTGTCAGTATACTATATGTATAGTTGGAACATAGGTTTTTGTCTCTGTAGGTAGCCTTAGCCTACATATACTGTTGCCACGGAAACGGAATGTAGCGATCACCTTTATATGAGGTGTAGAGAATAGAAGAGATTAGCATTAGTACATCATCAGAAGTATAAGAAAGGAGGTATCTAAAGGTAGACTTTGGACTCAAGCGTGACAAGCAGCTCCCTCCCCAACCGCATAAGGTGAGATACAGTTCCTATAAGTTAAGGCCTCCCCGGAGTCCTTATAGCTTGCCTGACGGATCCCTACAAATATAGGAGTACTGTACAATATCTACTTGTCAGAACATAAGTTTATGTCTCTGTAGGTACACTTTATCTACCTGTCAGAACATAGGTTTAAGTAGGAACACTATACCTATTTGTCAGAACATGGGTTTATGTCTCCGCAAAACAGAAAATTGTGCATTTATACAGATTAGAACCTTTACCCAAAGCACTTTACATGTGCATTACATTCCCACACATACAGGCACACACACACACACGCACACACACACATGTACATAACATGCAAGGCATCAGCCTGTTCATCGGGAGCAGATGGTTCCTCAAGGACTTGTTTGACAGCGGGGATCGAACCAGAAACCTTCCAATTCCCAAGTGTTTGCATACCTCCTGAGCCACTGCCACCACTAGATGAGATCAAGGCAAATATAAGGTTTTATTTTTTGTATAAGGCCTGCTGCTTGCCAGGTATTCCAGCTCTTACTCTCATATGTGATATCAAAGAACACACTGTAAAATCCCGTGTTCATTTAACTCAGAGAGAAGGAAGCCATTTGTACACACAGTGCACAGTGTACAGTAGATCGAGCTGGGCTGGTCCCTGTAGCAGCTGCCACTGCATTCTATAGGGAGATATGGGCACTATAACAAAAATAATTAAACAGCTTAGATATGTTATCTTTGACTATCCCTAACGTCAAAAGATACAATAGCTTTATTAATTGGAAGAACATTTCTAAAAGGCTTTCTCATAACTAGGCTACACATTTGTGGCCTGGACGGTACGCTCAACGCTCTGGGAACATAGGCCGCTGAGCCAGCCTGATGGCGTGCTGCGGGTTCGACTCCCTATCCCAGCGGCCTTTGCTGCGTTTTGCTGCGTGTCTTCCACCATCTCTCTCCCTATTTCCTGTCAGATTACTTTCAACCTATCAATAAAAGGCACTAATGCCAAAAGAATATCTTAAAAAAAGAGGTCACAAAGAGGTCATTTGTGGTGGTACAAGGCACATCCCTACTTATGTTTTTGTATGAACACAAAGTAGGTCATCATTATTTTATATTTTTTATGAATTCATATCAAAAGAGCTTTTGAAATAATAATTACATAAAATAAAGAAATGTGATTCTTGGTTGTAATTCTTAATACAACTATTGTTTTGTTTTGTTAGAATGCTAGCCTGGCTTGTAAGCAGTGTTCCATGGTTAGAACTATACACATGATAATATATAGGGTAGTAGTAGATAAATGTAGCAACACAGACCTACATGACCTATTATTACCTATACAGGTAATGCTATTGCTATATTGTAGTTAAAACGGCAATGGTTATCTTTACCAAATAAGAAAACAGTAACTAAAATACACATAGTGATCTTTTGGTAAAACAAAATGTTTTGTTAAAAAGATAAAGCTCTATATTATGATAGTAATCAGTCTTTGTTCAGTAACCGTTGCCTCCCCATCTCTAAAACTCTTTAGTAAAGAGAACATACATTTTCAGGTGGGATACAAACTTCATCCAATGAGAAGAGAGAACGCCTCACAATGACCATTGTCTGCTCAATTATTTGTTTCATCACTTCCAACAATGTGACTTGTTTATCCTGTTTATCATGTGCGAGTTCTGCCTACTGCTTGGAAGACAATAGCTATCCTGACCTGGTCAGTTTAGTAAAGAGAGGGGGAGACTCCTGTTATTCAACAAACACTCATACTAGCAATGACTTACTTACTTACTTACTTACTTACTTACTTACTTACTTACTTACTTACTTACTTACTTACTTACTTACTTACTTACTTGCAATGACTGCTATCAGAATGTACCGTAGACTCGTAGAGCTATTTAACACTTGTGTTAACAAAACTATATAACTTACAACACCTTTAAAATTATTGTTTAGTGGACAGTTTTAGGGACACATCAAATGATGCTTGACATGCTGCTGCCAAGATTACCAGCTGCAACTCGTTCCCCCCGGCGGAGGGGGGAACGAGTTGCACGTTGTTTTATTCCAGGACACTTGAACAAGAGACATACCAATTGATAGACACAAGCTGTTGTGGGGGTCACACCATCGGCCTTGTGATAATGACATGGTCTTTCTAAACACAAGGCCGGTTTACTGCCAACTCAACTTTACTGACCTGTAGCGACTGTACACACAACGCGCACGCACGCGCACACACACAGTGTGCAATTGCAGGGTATTCCTAATCAAAGAGTCAGATAGGCATGGTCTAATCTTGTAAGTCCCTAATTAGCAGTTTGCATGTGGAGCCGGTATACAGTACACAGATCTGGATATAGGTTAAGGACAGAGGTAATCTAATAGACTAACCCTTCAGACCTCATAGCCCTCATTATCCATTTAAATGCATCCATGCAGAGATGATGTGTCCCTGCATAGAGCCTGTGTTGTTGTTTCTGGGTGTGCCAGGCGGGACACCCCAAAGGGAAAACACTCTTTAATTGAGAAAGAGACATTGGAAATGATGAGAGCAGAATTTGTGCTTGGCAATGGTATTTACTATGGTTGCTCTGTCTGTGGCATGTCTTGGCAGACAGAGAGCACAATCCGCCCCATTACATACCCCTATAACCACTGGCTGAAGAGCCTTTTTACAGAGAGAGATAGAGACACAGAGAGAGAGAGAGAGAGAGAGAGAGAGAGAGAGAGAGAGAGAGAGAGAGAGAGACTGACAGTGTCCGGGGCTAATTTTGCACATTAGCTAATTTTGCAAACCACTGGACCAATGAGTGCCACATTTCTTGTACATGCTGCCAGTATAGGCATGTTTTTTCCACATAGGTTTATGTAAAATGTTTAAGTTTATAATGGAAGTCAATTGGGGTCAGATTAGGCTGAAAGGTCGCAAGTGGTTATGTTATAGATATATGCCATAATTCATAAATGACTGAAGATGTAGCAGGCTGACCATTTGAAGTGTGAGATCTACATGGAAGCGACACCGTTATTAGACCCTGTCTTGTTTTACTATTGACAGTTAACCTCTTCACACATTTGCTTTGGGGAAATTGTATCCCTTTGATTTGAAAGACTATAAATACAGTCTGAGCATATGTTTGTCATTCAACATCGTATGCTAGTGTTATGTTGCTTTCGCAGGGTAGGTTGGCTCACACAGCAGTGTGCCATATGGATATCTTGCTTTGTATAGTAGTGTATACACATGGTGTACCTTTGTGAGAGGGAGGAAGGAAGGAAGTGACAGTTAAATGTGCAAACAGGATGCAAGGAGTGGGGTGGGTCTGTAGAGGCCGGCAGGAAGTTAGTTCCAGCAGTATTAATGAGAGAGATTGAGCAGCCGGGGCGAACAACTCAGAGAAATCACTTTCATTTCACCATGACAAATCCTTGAAATGAGACAGCTGTCATTCTGTGTGATATTTCATCACGTTAGTCCATGGGTTTGACCTGCATAGCATAGGGTTAATGTGAGCATGCAGATGCACTTTGTTTACTGTTGTTTACTGGTAGTCATGAAGGAGCCTGTGCACGCCATATCAGCTGAATTTATGCACAGCCCGATGCCGTCAACAGAGAATGAGATAAGGACGTGCTGAGACACACATCGCTATATTACCAGGCACTTTAGAGCACAGAGAGAAGTCTGAAGAATCATATTTGTCTTGAATGCAGGCCAGTACTGTGGGTGTGTGTGTGCAGGGCAGGAACCTAAAAGTGAATGATGTTGTTTTAAATACAGTATCTACACTGAATAATGGCAAACACAGATAGGGAGTTTGCAAAGTTGGCTTCGAGTTCACTAACTTTCCCCTTCCAACAGGATCAGCCATGGCAAACAAAGGTCCATCCTATGGTCTGAGCCGTGAGGTACAAAGCAAGATCGATAAGAAGTACGACCAGGAACTGGAAGAGAGGCTAATTGACTGGATCATCGCTCAGTGTGGCTCTGGAGCGGCCAGGCCTGAAGCTGGCAAGACAGGCTTCCAGAACTGGCTTAAGGATGGCTGTGTGAGTACCATCTGTCCCATCAGAGGTTGCATGTCTGTGATCCTGTGTTTGTGGTATGTTTACGGGAATCTGTTTCGACAACTGCTTGTGTGATTAATCTCTGTTTACTCCTGTCCCTCTGTTTCTAGCTTCTGTCTGAACTTATAAACAGTCTACATGGGGATAATAAGCCAATCAGGAAGGTCCAGAGCTCCTCCATGGCATTCAAGCAGATGGAGCAAATCTCCCAGTTCCTCAATGCTTCAGAGAAATACGGCGTCACCAAGGCTGACTTGTTCCAAACAGTTGACCTCTGGGAGGGTAAGACACTGACACACATTAGAGCCCCACCAATGCACTGTGGCTAAATGTATTATTAGCATTTGTCACGCAGCAGTACAGACTATGCCACATATGAGGAAGTAAATATTTGCTAATTACACTCACTGGCATATTATCGAACTGCAGCAGTATTAGAAAAAGCTATTGTTCGCTCCCTGGGTCGTGCTCTGTTAATACAAGACCGATGTCTGTGTTACAGGGAAAGATCTGGCCGCAGTCCAGAGGACACTGATGGCTCTGGGAAGTATAGCTGTCACCAAGGACGATGGCAATTACCGTGGTGATCCCAACTTGTTCCACAAGTGAGTTTTCCCTCCTCCAAGCACTTAACTATTCCCTCTGTCTGTCCATCTCAGCTGTCCCACCGTGAATATGTCAGTACACTTGAGGAACTTAATTTTGATCTGTTTGTGTGCAGGAAGTCACAAGAGAACAAGAGGGAATTCTCAGACGAACAGCTGAATGAGGGCAAATGTGTCATTGGCCTGCAGATGGGAACAAATAAGGGGGCATCTCAGGCAGGCATGACCGGGTACGGGAGACCCAGGCAGATCATCAACAACAACCCTTGAGCCAGCAGCCCTCTGGTCCCAAACCTGTGACACTCATAGTTCTCCCCTCTAAAGACCAGTCACTGATGATGGAGAACTGTCTATCTATTAACTCGACCAAAGACAAGAAATGTGAACAAACTGGACCAAACTGGGGGACCAAGGAGTAGAAAATTTACAAACATTAGCAACAAAATACACATTTGCACAATACACACACACAAACACACACACACACACACACACACACACACACACACACACACACACACACACACACACAGACACACACACACACACACACACCCACACACACCTCCCT
>OOFJ01094010.1:0-14743 GCA_900323375.1 Benthosema glaciale
CGGTTTGTCGTCATGTCAGTTGTTCTCAAACATTTTCATGTCAAGGACCACTAAAAATATATAGAATTGGCCGCCGACCCCCATCTGAAAATATGTTGTTCCAGAGACACCCCAGAAGCAAAGATTTGAGTTAAAACATTTCACTCTGAAGGAATATATTCAAAGATTTGCGCTACATTTTTACGATTTTTTTAAAATAGCAGATCTACAAGCTCGTATCGCGCCACTCGGTGGTGCGCTACGAGCTTGTCGATCTGCTATTTTTCAATAGCTAAAGCATAACATAATGCTTCAGACACCCGCCCAGAATGGGTTAAGAGAAATGTGCATCACAGTTAATAATGTCTACATACCGAGATCTTTCCCTTGACAAAGGTGGTGATGTCATCGTCGTTGTCAAATATGGAAAGGGTTTGGAGCAGGTTGGCTTCCAACCACTCCCAGTGCTCTGTGATCTCCTTCCTGGAGGAGCCTGGAGACAGCCAACAAGGACAGTTTTGGACATGCCAAACACTCTAGTCTACAAGCACATCAAGTACAATCAACTATCTTATTATTTTATTTGTATCCACATGGTTGGTGCCAGTGGTTCAGGGGTAGAGTGACCGGATGGGAGCCACAAGGTTCCCATTTCGAACCCGGGCTCCCTCAGAGTTAGTGTCAAAGTGTCCTTGAGAAAGGGGCGCCCGCTGGCCAAGTGGTCCAGGCGCATGCCACATATAGGCTTTGGCCTGAAAGCGTGTCGTGTGTTCGAGTCCCGTTCATGGCGACCTTTGCTGCATGTCTCTCCCCTTCTCTCTCTCCCACTTTCCTGTCTGTCTTCACTAACAACTATGAATAAAGGCAAAAAGCCAAAAACAAATCTTTAAAAAAAAAGAAAAAGTGTCCTTGAGAAAGACACTGAACTCCTAATTGCTCCCGATGTACAGGTTGGTGCCTTGCATAGTTTCCTCCGCCATCGGCATGTGAATGTAATGCACAATCTAGGTAAAGCTCTTTGCATAAAAGCGCTGTATAAATGCACCATTTTCCATTTGACCATTTACTTCAGGAAAGCTATGCATACAAGAATTACACTGCCTGCAATGTACATAACAGCACTGAAATTGGGCAACTGAATACAGAATGATCATCATTCAGGTAAAAGCTCTAACCCATACTACTGCAAAGTCTCCACTGTCAGATTTGGCGACGTTTAGACAGGTTAACTGAATCAAACAGCTGAGAAATATTTGTTGTTGACAAATATTAAGTGGCTGTAGTATGCTGTGCTGTAGTATGCAAACCCTAATGGAAATGGGAATTCGCTGAAAGAAAAATAAGTGGTAAATGTTTTTTTTATTCTACAGCATGATTGTGTAGGAGAATACGTTTCTATATTCACTGCAAATGTATATAACAATACTAAACAGACAATGTATTATATACAGTAGTATTGTGCATAAAAGTAATGAGTGCGTGTATTGCAGCACAACCCACCACAGGCAATGCTCCAAAATATTTGAGAGTCTCCAGTCTGGTGCAGGATCCTATAAGGAGCCACTCTGGCACTGGAGTCCAGGACCACATCTAGGGTGCCCACCAACAAGCCTGGTGGGGAAAGTCAAAGAGTAATTTTTTTTTTTTTTCATAATCCCTTTGCCCCACATGCCCCCATATCCTCTTACAAGCCATAAAGTTTAATGAATGGGTCATAAGACCGGGGTAATCATAAACTGTACAATGTCAGTAGTCTATGTTGGTAGACATCATTTTAGAATTATGGACTTGGGAGAACTTCGATATAATGAGCAGTGAGCACTGTCTTATTCAAGTAGTCCACTGAGTCATGGGCAATGGACTCACCGATTAGGTCAAATGGACAATCCTAGTATAAACCAATTTAAAGTTAAAATTAAAATGAAGACAATTGCTCTGTGTTCAACTGACTATGCCAATTTGGGTATTCAATGTTAGAACAACAGACAGTATAATATGCTACAGCTTATACAGCCATGATGAGTCATGGTTTTGAAAACCACCAAAGCAGAGAGAATACTGTGGTCTTAAGCTTAACATCAGAGCAAAATGCAATGAAAGAAAAAGAAAAATGCAGTTGCACACTACTTGCCTTATAGTAAGCCAATCTGATTTGGCTGAATGAGAGGCCTGCCTTTCATGTCAATAAAATACATTATAGTAACAGGATGAATGGCCCTAAACTCACTGACGATGCAGGCAAGTTCCTCTATTCTTTCAGAAAAAGCTTTTGGGAGTAATTCAAGAAAATCTAATTAAGAGCTAGTACACAGTAAAAATCCTCAGGGTTAATGGATCCATTTGTGTACAAATGGAACCAAATGTAATTTGTACACTCTCAAGAGTCACAGCACTGCGCGAAGGGTGCACTGCAGACAGTCAACTGGGCTAACTCTCACTCACAGTTGTCTTTTTGGTGTAATTAGGTCAGCTTTAGGTTGGTTGGGCCCAACAAGCACATCCCACAACACCAACACCCCAGTGTTGTTTTGATGTCACCAGACAAACTGGCCTTCTTAGCCTTCAGGTCCTGCCTTTTCCTCCTATGTTATTATCGTTAAATCACACAGAGATACACTTTAAATAGCTAGATACATATAAGCCTTTCTCTGAATAACTTGTTAAGTTGTTTGTTGTTGACAAATAAAAAACACTTCCAGAAAATCGCTGACAAACAATGCTTAGCCTTCGGGCTAACTATACTAGGTCTACTTCGGCTTACAGAAACACACACACCCCTTTTGCTTTCTGGCTGACTGGATGATGGTGCAGTGCAGAAATAAACACTTTACACCAGTATAAATGTTGTTAATGTTAACAACAATCCCCCTTTTCAAACGTATAAACAACACAGGCAGCTTGGAGGCGGCCTGAATGCGCGTTCATCATCCGTCTATAATAATAGCTGCTGCTCACTGTATGCTCGATTGTTTACAGAACACTTGAGAAACCAGAACCGATGCCATGATCGATGTAAAAAGCTCCATGTATTGTATTGTTATGTTATGTACCTGTGATGCCTCCTCCTTTGCCGTGGCCTTTCCTCCGCTGGAGGATGAAGAACGGGTTCGCCCTCTCGCTCACCCACAGCGCGTTGGCGAGCAGGACCTCCTCCGGAGTTATCCACATTATTTATGGACACTTCGGGACAACCTTTACGCCGAATGTGTGTAATTATGCCAAACAATGTGAATGCGTCTTATTTTCAAACTGTGAGACGTTGTTATGTGTCGCGAGAGATATATGTCACACCTCCTGGCCGTTCTGAAAGCGCTGTTGTTTTTGGGTTCATGTCGTCCACGTACTGTACGGGTCAGTCGGTCCGTCAGCCCTGCTGCAGAAGCATCGCTCTGTGACTGTACTGTTAGTTCTGTTGTTGTGTCTGCTGCTGCTCTGCTGCAAGGATTCTGTCTGTCACTTCCGCGTTTGGCCTGAAACTCCGCCCCCTTACGTACTCTACGTGGCTGCGTGCGTCGTTGCGTCACGCTATGACGTTTATGCTCACAGCTGTTTGTATGAAATATATATATACATTTACAAGAAGTCTACACAATTAGAGAATGTAGAATAATTGTTATTTTGATAAATGTTTGCCAAAAGCATGTTATCGTAGGCAATTATATTATATTCAAGGACAAAACAATATTCTTTTAGTTTTGGGTCTGTCATCAAATGGCGGTCCGGCGGCTCAAATGCCAAATAAATAATGGGCCTTGAAATGAAAAACATTGGAAACCCCTGCTCTAGATTCTAGAGCAGTGGTTTTCAACCTTTTTCATCATATAGCAAGCAACACATATCAAGACCCATTATTGATTCTGCATACGGAAGATTTAGCCTTGCAGACCCAAAACTAAATAATCTCTCCACAATTCCATGCTGTATTGATGTTGGGTACCAGGAGAGATAAAAGGCAAACGTTGATTAAAATAACAATTCTTCAACTCTAATTGTGTAGACTTCATGTAAACTAAATTAAGTGATGCAGATGTTTGTTGGCAGGAAATGGGTTAACTTAAGAATAATTTAACTCTTGAGTGTCAAATTAAACCAAATAGAGTTAAAAATCTATAGGCCTAAGGGTCCTCATCAACTCAATCATCATTTAACTGGGGACCGCCGGGAACCGCAAGGACCAATGGTGGTCCTCAGACCACTGGTTGAGAACCACGCCTCTAGATTATTAAAAAAGAAATTCAAGGGTCAGGAAGATAGGAACAGGATAGGTGGTTGTTGGATGTTTTAAAGGGAGAAGAACCCCTAACGCTATGGACCAGAGCTAAAATAAGGGTAGGCGTGGTGAGAAAATGCATTGGTGCTATACTCACCTGAGTATCAGAATCCTATGATGACTATCCCTTGTTTGTTGTGGGTGCTGTTTGCTGTGTTTTTGCTGTTTGATGTTATATTATATATTTGCTGCTGCATTGTCTGAAGGAAGCCAAACAATAATACGTTTTACTCTTGTAAAACTGTACACAAGATGTAACAATAAAGCACAACCTTGAGGTGCTCATGTCAAGTGTTTCAATGTTTTTCCCCCACTTCTCTGCCCAATTCGTCCCTAGCACATTTCTGTGTTGTCATTGCTGTTGTATATACAGACTGTCCAGCCAGTAGGAGGGTGGTGAATTTACCGGCCGGCCCATGGGTCGGCAGGTCGGTCAGTCAGCCCATGGGTCGGCCGGTCCACTGGGAGGACATCGTAGAGCCTTCCTACTACTCCTGCCCAACACTCTCTGCTGACAGGTTTCGACTCGCCTCACCCCGTAGGATTACGTGCTGTGACAATCATAACCCTCCGGGCCTCCCCACCTGGCTAGTGGCTACCCTCCCCCAAATATGGGCCAACTGTGTTTACTGTAGACACTCGACAAAGTGTTTGAATTTTGCGTATATTTAAATTTGGATAAAGTAGGTATATGGGGAAAAAACACTTACATAATGAGTTACCAAGTTTTTAGACAACTGTTAAAAAAAAAGGAAAATGAAATGCTTTGTACTGAAGTCAGGTGTTTGAATCCTGTAACCTGTATCCTGAATTAAAGACGAGTTCACATTGCAACATGAAATAT
Source organism: Benthosema glaciale (assembly GCA_900323375.1). Taxonomy (NCBI): domain Eukaryota; kingdom Metazoa; phylum Chordata; class Actinopteri; order Myctophiformes; family Myctophidae; genus Benthosema; species Benthosema glaciale. The sequence continues at coordinate 5,094 of OOFJ01094010.1, forward strand.
GAACTACTGAAACAAAGTGTTAAAATACCTGTGTAGAGCGAACAATTCAAGAATTCACAAATTGAATTGAATAACAAACAGGATCATGTGGATATACAAGGCAATGGTCATCAGTTTGCATCCTTGGAAACAGTGATATTAATAGCACCCATCCATCCATCTTCAACCGCTTATCCGTTGTTGTGTCACGGGGGCAACAGCTCCACCAGAGAGCTCCAGACTTCCCTGTCCAGAGCAACGTCAGTGACTTTCTCCTGGCGGATCCCAAGACGGTTCAAGGCCAGCGAGTCGATGTAATCCCTCTCCATCTGGTCCTTGGTCTGCCCTGGGGTCTCCTTCCAGTGGGACGTGCATCAAGGTCCTCCCTAGGGAGACGCTCGAGAGGCATCCTGCAGATGCCCGAACCACCTAAGCTGGCTGCTTTCCAGGCGTAGAAGCATCGGCTCTACACCGAGTCTCTCCCGTGTGACTGAACTTCTCACCCCATCCCTAAGGGAGACGCCAGCCACCCGTCGGAGAAAACTCATTTCGGCCGATTGTATTCGCGACCTTAACTGCCCTTAATAAAATTATCAGGAGCAGTGGGTTAAATGTAGGATACATTTCACTCAATATCCCAGTAACACTGCAGTTGTATTTTCCCGACTTTGGAAAAGCTCAAAATTGGATATGAGATAGAAGAGTCTCAAACACTTCACTGCTATGAGGTAGCCTATATAATGACCTGTATCCAAAAGAATGTGTGAACGCCACAGTAATTCTTATCATACATCATCTCATTCCGGCCAAACACAATTTGCGTCCTCACCTTCAATGTTTGTGTTCACAAACACTTAAAGTTGTCTACTCTATTCATTGTCAATGGCATTCAATGTTTGTGTGCACAAACCCTCAAAGCTGGACATAGGAGGGGCTAGTGCCACTCAAAAATATTGTATGCGTTTATCTTTGTTGACTCTTTGTTTTCCGAGACCAAGCCCATCAACATGTGGCGTTGAGGCCAGACTGTACACAGTATAAAGGAATAACATCCACAGGATAGGCAATAATGACACTTTTAATGCTGAGGCAGTACTGTATGTAACACAGTGACCCAAAACCATGACGAATGTCCATCTCCATTCACATCATTATTATCTTCACCACCATAATATCAGATACAAAGACTAAAACACAAAGGGACAGCAAGAATAAAAGACTAATCCCTCCACCCAAATTGCTTGTACAATATCGAGGAGAAAAAAAAAGAAAATAAAAAAATAATGAAAACAGTGCTTTAATAGGCCACTTTGAGATATATCATCATGTATATAGATTGTATATACGGTATATAATGTACTAGGTCCTCTTCAGAGGGGTCTGATTAGTACACGCTGTGGGTATTTCATAAGCTTTTGGAATACACATTACAATGTCTTTTTTCACTACAGAGACACTATTTATTTTTTCTTGTTTTTTGTTTTGTTTTTTGCTACAGGCGAGTAACACTTTGCAACGGAGTTCCTCATGTTACAATTCACATATTCCATGGGGTTTGTTTGTCTTTGCTCCATTCTGCTTGTCTGGTGACAGGTGTGCGTAGGCCAAAATTAGGGCTTTTGGGTAGTTTGCCAGTCAATAAATAAATAAAAATGAAGTGTCCTCTCCAAGGGCGGCATCAATAGAAGAGACAGCAGACAGCTGGTCCACACAGTACCACAGCACATCAGTCTGCGTTGCCATGACCTGCAGCCTGTGAGACCGTCCCAAGCACAAAGTCTTTCTGACTGCACCAGATGAGAGCCAAGCAAGTGAAGCCAGCTGCCAAGTTTAATATGTCCGGTTTATACGTTGTCGTATGACAGCGGTGTGTGCAAAAATAGCATATCTACAAGCATTGAGTTTGTACATTTGTCTATTTTTGACATGCAACACTGTCATACGACTCTGTATAAATTAGGCATTAGCTCGTCATATATACATATTTGGGATGCTGAAAAGTAGGCTACAGTAGGAACACAGAATGGAGACTTCTTACGGACATTTGTGATTCGTTGATAGCTTCTGTTGAGAATGAAAGACACACTGGAATACTGCAAAGGAAGCCTTACAGTAGGTCTAACTTACACTCCGGCACACAATGGTGTTGCTCACTGAAAAGTAACCACCAACAAGCAAAAAACGTGACTTTTCGGCAAGCGACAATGTCGTGCGACAAAATGTAAGTTAGGCTTAAGACGATTAAACCCCCCACCCCTACCACCCAAACCATCAGATCCACAGTTTTGAAGATATCTCTGTTGAGAGCAAATTATGGCAAAATGAAAAGTGGACCAGGGACTGTAGATCTGACAGATAAACTAAGAGAAATGTCCCACTCCATTTTTGACAGGTGATATTATATTCTGCGGTAGTAGGCAGTCTTGTAGATGGAAGTGTGGATATTCCGAAGGTTTCTCCAGGTTGTCACCCTCCAACTCCCCGACCCTCCTTCACACTACACACACCTCACAAACACTCCCAAGGTCCACCGGGTGTGCATAAAGGGCAAGGCCACCTTCAGCAGGAAGGGCAGGGTAACCATGACAATGGACCTCATGACTTGTTCTCATCGTAAAGGTCGAGTGAGGCTTGAATATCAGGTAGCTCCATCTCACACACCACACTACGGGGAGACATCGAATTCCTATTGAAGAAATGGCCACCTGTGCAGGAGGAAAAGAGGAACCGGTTAACCTTAGTGTCATGAAGTCCACCAAATACTAGATGAAAATAAATACAATATGTTATAGAAACTGTAAAGTTACTGTATTCAACATTAAACAGCGATAGATAGATACATATATGTACATATCAACCGATCTTGGTGGACAGATAGCTAGATAGCACTGTGCTATCTAGTTCGCCAAGCTGTTGGTCTGTGATACTGTGAAAATGTACTACTGCTAATTAAAGCAACTATAACATCTATAAAAATGTAGTTTTAAAATCAAGTAAATTTAAAGTCAAGTGAAAGGCAGAGTTCACACCAAATATATAAAAAAAAAGTGACTGGCAGGCATCAGTGTTCAAATGCCCTAATAGTTAGTAGTCCCCTATTAGTTGGCTTTCTGCTGTAAAGCTCTCCCATTGTCTCTTTTCCTGCTTAAGTCTGTTAAAATAACATGAGAAATATTCCCCTATAGGCTAAGGCAGTGGCAACTTTGACGATGGAGACTAGGGCCACTATATTTCCACACTCACTCCAGAGGGGCAACATTGCATGTACTGTCGTATCAAAAATAGACAATCTACAAGCTCAAAACGCGTCACACTGCGTTTTGAACTTGTAGATCTGCTATTTTTGCTCAATTAGAATTATTTCCTTGATATGACTATCAAGATATTAATAATTTGCTAACCCTGTTCCGTGCCGTTTCCCCACCTCATGTCCTACACATGTAATACTTCTGTCCCTCAAATGAACAGTTTGGATCTGGTCACCCTAATTATAGTTACAGTGCTCAGTGTGAATGGTGCTTAAGAGTCGTGGTTATACTGTATATGGAGAGTAGGGGTAGGGCTACAGTAGAGAACTTGAACTAGGCTTTAAAATGTGTTCTATCAGCACTTCAAAGATCGGCACATAGTCATAGTTAAACACTCATAGTTAAAGTAACTGAATATTTCATTGTGAATGTAAATGTCCATGTGTGGACCACTGGACCCTGGGAGCAGCAGTTCCTCCCAAATAAATAATGATCATGAAGCGCAGAGACCTCATTACGAAGACTCCATTCTCCCCACTGTGTTACATAAAAGATCATTAAAAAACAGCATTCATAATGGATGATCCATATTCACTAGATTTCAGTGTGTGGTGGTAGGGTGCAGAATTGCATTGCAGTGCTGGTGTTGATAAATTGTGCCATCTAGTGGTAAAACTAGCCCATTGCAGACAAATATAGTAATGCAATGTTATGACAGGTCAGGTACCCATACAAACCTCAAAGCTTGTAGGATCGCCCCCATTCTCACTAAGTGTGCATGCTGCTAGACCTTTATGGACATATATTGGATATATATTGATAGAATGGGAAAAACCCATGTAAAAAAAAAATATTACCACGAGCACTTATTGTAATTGCATTAGGACCAACAAGAGAAGAAAGAGTCAAAAACAGGTAGATTTAAAGTGATTTAATAGCTTAAAAAGGTGTTTCATCCAAGTCTCCTATCTAAAAAGACAATACTGTACACATAAGCAGGTTATAAAAGGCTTTACAAATGCAAAACAGAAACGTATGGCACAGAGGGAAGTGTGGCTGTGGACTTCCAGCAGAACAGATGTCCACAGAGAAAGAAAGACCAGTGCCTTCACTCCAACCACTGAAGTCTGGAAAAGAGAAAGCCAGAAAGACAGATTGTTCTGTGTTAGTTGCGGCGTGTGTGGTAAAGCTTACATATATAGACATCAAGGTTCCTTTGCACTTGTAATTTTTTTTTCTCTTATTGGTAATGTATATTCTTGTCTTGGATCCCAGGAAGACAAGCTGTTGCTTAGGCGGCAGTTAATGGGGATCTGTTTTAATAAACAAACAAATAAATCTGTGTTGCTGTTAATTTACGCCAGTGCAACAGAGAGAAAAGTTAGGAACAGACAAGCTCAAAGCTGGTCTTAAGTTAAATTTTGTTCTAGCGCATAGCACTGGTCACTGAAAATAGGACCCTGAGACTTGCGAGCAAAGACATGCAATCGAATCAAGACATTCTAAAAAAAAGAAAAAAAAGATAAAAAAAGAAATGATGAATATATTGTCATAAAGTAAGTTACAGACAGATACATGCTTGGTATATAATAGCTGAATGTTTCAAGGGCAGTACTCACTCGGCACTAGTGAAGCTGGCAGTGGCTTTGATGATCATGTAGCACAGTGTTAGAGCACTGAGGAGTCCAAAGCTGGCGATAATAAACCACTCCTCTGTCAAACAAAGGAGAGGAAGCAGGGTGTCACTGCAGCCACCGAGGAAGAAGCCAACAACAACCAGAGGAAGCCCACGAGCCAAACAAGAGGACAGCAAAGGTCTTGCTTCTGATTGGAAGGCGAAGTGCGAAGAGGTGAGAAGGCGAAAGAGGAACCAAGAGGAGACAGGATTTCAGAGAATCCGTGAAAAAAGATCCAAAGTAGATGAGTCAAGTAACAAGATGGGAAGCGAAACAGAAGCAATGTGCAGCGTTTGACATTCACAGCGTGGGGGCTGAAGAGGCCTGTGAGAATGAAAAGAATATGCGGCACGCCAAAAGACTTTCTCACATGCACGCATGCACGCGCACGCGCACACGCACACACACACACAGACACACACGCGCACACACACAGGTTGTAGACCTCAAGCATGTGTGTGCAGAAAGACACACACATATTACGCACACACACACACACACAATAACTTGAAAGAGTCATAGACCTCAACATGGCAGGAGGAGTCAGTCAAAAGTCCATTGCAGATTGAAAAATTCAACAAGCTATTAGTGAACAAAGTTAAGGGTTGAAAAAGCATAGAGATATTTTAGTGCAGTGTTAAATTTCTGATCCCAAATACCACTCTGTATTTGACTGACAGTAATGCCTCAGTCCAGGACATTCTCTACTAAGTCTGGATATGGGCTCAGCTGTGCTTTTGTACTTTGTCAGGGACAGCATTTAGAATTGGAATGGCGCGTTCTCAAGTGAGAACAGTGCTGTAAGCACAAACTAAAGCCCAGTGTTATTATAGGATTATGACACTGCAGAGATACAGAGCGACAAGGGCTGATGGGGTTAGTGTGTATGTGCATCTACAAGATGCATGCAAAATTAGTTTTTGCATGAACAGACGGAGAGGGAGGGGAGTTAAGAGAGTCACAGAAAGTCAAGATCGCAGGGGAACCAGTGGAGATAGGGCGGGGGTGCATATAGAGAGTTGAGAGAGACAGAGGGTGTTTGCACGAAGGAGAGACAGATGAGAGAGAGTGTTAATGTTACAATTTGGTACAGTAGATTTGTTTTAAACCTTAAGTTGTTATTGTTGCTTTTTTGTTTATTTTGCTGACCATAACATAATAATCTCACTTCGCAGTAAAACAAAATCAGGACGAGGAAGGCAGGAATTATTTTATGACATGATCGGTTACCCTACCAGTGGAAGGACATTCATTAACTGACTACATTGACAGTAATTGACAGCTAATGGTTAAATTTAAGTGTTAAATTCGAGACACAAGTTGCTGCGGTTGATTCCTGCTGGCTTGTTGTTATCAGACTCCTTAAGAATGCAGGGACAAACCAAAATATCTAAATGATTTGTTAAATAATCATCAAAGAAAGAAAGGACAAACAAACAACAAATGAGTATGAGGGCTTACTGGTGACAGCGATGTTGATTTCCCCAGTGCGAGGGGTCATCTCTCCATCAGAAGGGATTTGGGGGGTCCCAGAGTTTCGCAGAGGCTCTAGGCTGATGGAAGCTTCGCTGGACAGGTCCACCAGGGCCGTCCTCTGGCTGCTGGTCGTCTGACTACGTCCTATCCTGTCGATGTCGAACGCCCCATTGTCCACGCAGGGAAGGTTGGGCTGAACAGAACAGACAAGTAAGACACGTAAACGTGTGAAGCGAACCTTCCCATTTGCATGGGCAGGTTATGTGTGTGGTTGTGACAGACAGACACAACACACTGACAGCACTGCCTTTGGCTGCTGCGCCCTCTGGTGGCGGGCGTGACAACAGCATGTCACGCTTGTCACGCTGCGTGACACACAGACACGTTCTGCCTGGCTGACATAAGTGCTCACTGCGTTCGCAAACAGAACAGACAAACCACCCTGTGAGGAATTCTAATTTAGCACTGGCCAAGTAACTAGTAAGTGGCTTTTTGTGGATGTGTGTGTCTTATGTGTAGTATAGTGGACAGTCCCATAAACGACTATGGTTTATGCACTGCAAGTTCTGCAACACGCGTGCACACATGCACACGCACGCACGCACGCACACACCCACGCACGGAACTATCCAAGTGTCCTTGACCAAGACATTGGATCCAGACCTGCTCCCCCATGGCGAGTCACTCTGGTTGGAAGTGTCAGCAAAATGACTTCAATATGAATTGTAATGCTGGGCCACATGGCCAGCAGGTGGCAGGTTCTGCCATAGAATGGCTGACACAACAACACACAGCAGGGTGAAATAGTTATGCAATCGTTCAGACAGAAAAACAAGATGTATGTCAGAAAGGAGAACATTATAGTTACACATGGTAAATGATGCTTTGGTCTTGTTGTACAGGAAGTCTGGTGTACATTGTTAAAAGTAACCTAGTTAAAGTATAGGTACCAGCTCATGCTGCTTGTTTTTTGTTTTTTTCATCTCAGCTGCAAAACCTAGCTTGTGTGTGCGTGCGTGCGTGCCATAATTACGGCAAGGCAGGAGAAGGCACAATGTTACTGTACTGTCTGTATCGGTGAAGAAGAGTGACTCACCATGATGCCCAGTGCTTTGAGGATGTTGAGTTTACACATGGGACAAGTGCAGTGCTCATTCAGCCACGGGTCCACACACATCTTATGGAAGACATGTCTGTGGAAGGAGAGAGAGAGAGAGAGAGAGAGAGAGAGAGAGAGAGAGAGAGAGAGAGAGAGAGAGAGAGAGAGGGGGAAATGAAATAATGACGTGTACATTTACTTGAATAAAAAAGGTATCTGTATTTTTTTACTTGAGTGTTTTAGACTTTTGGATGCTTATGACTTTCACCCCGCAAGCCTATACTGTACATTTCAAAGACACACAAGTGTACTTTTGACTCCAGTACATGTTTAGGATAATGTAGGTATCATAATGCAAAGCATTGTTTGTGGCCATATTGATATGCTAGTTTCACTATTGTTGTCTAAAATCTTAATACAGCAATGCAATTATAGTAAAATGTGTACTTTTTTGTAGCCTACTATAAAATACATTATACATATTTTTACGTATAATGAAGTACCGTGCACCGGTAGCCTACTTTAAAGGATCAGTGATTTCACTTAATTCAAATATCACTTTTTTCTTGTGATAATCCTCCCTACTATAGAGTGTGCTGACCATATAATTAGTTCCACCCTGTCCCCAGTGAACCGTAGGGGTCAAAAAACCCTAGTTTAATTTTGGGCTTTGGGAGACAAAGCCTTCATCCAATCAGGATAGAGGACGCCTTCCTCCAATCAGGATCGAGTGGGGAGGGCCTTGGTGCATGTGCTGTTGGCCCATTCTGTCACCCCACTGTAGGGCGTGTGCAGGCACATATCTTGTTACCGGGGTGGACCGGCTGGTTGTCCAAATCACCCAAATCACTGAATGCTCCTTTAACTCAAGTATTTGACGGAGAAACTAGTAGTTGAGTCATATTTGACCAGAAATACTGGCGGTTGGAGTGCTTTGTCTTCTACCGCTGGCTACTATTTAATTTGTATACAGTACCAAATGTATAAAAAACAATATACTACCTGGACTTTTACACAATTCCTTTTTGTGGCGTCCAATTTACAGTGAAACATACGAAGAGTAAGGCTATGGTTGATGTTGACCATAACTCACCCTGAGGCAGTTTACGACCATCTCAGGTTGGTCTGGCACGGCCGCGGCAGTGTAGGCCCTCTTGAACATCCTGAAGGAATAATAATGATGAGATGTTTACATTGAGCTCCACATCGCATGGTGACACTGAGCAGCGACGCCTGGAGCCTATAGGGTGACCAGATGTCCCTCTTTGCATGGGACAGTATAATAGTTATTTTAGTTTTGACAAATTATGTATTTATCTGCCTTCCATTTAGACCGTCGAGCACCAATGAGTTCCAACAAGCAGCTGTCAGTCTTGACAGCTGAGACTGACTTCAAGGGTCTATCTGTGTGTTTGGCTTTATTCTAAGCGCAGCAGCACAAAGCCATATATGAACATTTTGTATTCGCATCTCTGTTAGACTATAGCTATGTCCACTGACCACACCTCTAGTGTGTTCCTGTAACCTGTATAAAAGACAGAGATGGTTGTCTTTCCGGAGGCTTGTAACGATGCAAGTTCTCCCCAACCCCAATCCCAGACAGTTCTTATAGCCCACAATGTCAAATATTCTAGACAACATGGTCATATAAGGGTCTGATCTAAAGATAAGGGCAAGACACAAATAAGTATACATTGGCTGACAGCGTGGAGGACTCAGTTCAGCTGTCACGATTGACAGCTGCAAGAAGAATAGGATGAGCACATTGGAGAGCAATGAGACTTAATGAAGGCAGAGGAATACACAATAATGCGTATATTTGGCATTCTTAAATTGCCATTATAACAGTCCCTCATTTCCAAGACTTTTCAGGCGTCCCACATATTGAGACCCTGTCTGTCCCACATTGTGACTGGCATGCAGGCATCAGTGGTCAAATGCCCTAATAGTGGTCTTTCTGTTGTAAAGCTCTCTCTTTTCCTGCTAGTGTTTTTAAGTCTGTTAAAAATAACATGAGAAATATTCCCCTATAGGCTAAAGCAATGGTGGAGTGAGTAGTTCCACACTCACTCCAGAGGGGCCACATTGCATGTACCGTCGTATCAAAAATTGCCGATCTACAAGCTCAAAACGCGTCGCAGTGTGATGCGTTTTGAGCTTGTAGATCTGCTA
>OOFJ01094012.1:0-14584 GCA_900323375.1 Benthosema glaciale
ACACACACACACACACACACACACACACGCACACACACACACACACACACACACACACAGTATAACAGCAGCTAGTTTCAACTTGCTTCCAAATTCCAAATGACCGTAATGGTCGGAAATGCGTCGGAATGCTACTCTGTTCCCACATGGCTCTGGTACATAGCCTAATAATGCACTTAAAGGACCACTTCACCAATCTTCAAATAATAGGTCCTCACTAATGTTCATGATAAAATGGCACCATTTTTTCTACTCAGTCTGTGTCTCATAGTTCAGAAACCTGTACCACCAGTGACATTATCGAAGGGGAATCCAAGCTAATAGAAACTGCAGACTTTCTATTCCTGAAAAGTTTTTTTTGTAAAAATATCTTTATATCTAATATCTGCCCAACGATGATGTCACTGGCGGACGGGTTTCTGAACTGCCCACAGCCCTCCTATATGAGACACAGACAGTGTAGAAAAGAACTGTGGCATTGTATCATGAACATTAGTGAGGACCAATTATATGAAGGTAGGTTGAAAAGTAGTGAAGAGGTCATTTAACAGCCCAGAGGTTCATAGCATGTCCTCTTCCATCTCTCTGGAGAATCTCTACAAGAGACATTGTGGCAGAAGAAGCAACAGCATCCTCAGGGTCACTCATCATCCCACCACCCAGCTGGGAGGGTCATCACCTGTTTGAACTATATCTGCCCCTCAGGGAGGCGCTATAAGGTCATGAAAGCAGGAACAACTAGCAAGCAGATAATTTCTACCCCAGCCAGAGGCACAGACTGTACATCTCTCAGTCTCAGGTGGTTTGTGCAACACAGACCTTTATGAACCTGAACCTATTATGCAATATGTTTTATTTTTGAGTGGCGCAAACCACTCCTACAAACTAGTCTGTGCCTGCTGCCTGGCTGGCTGTGAGCACCAAAATGCCATATGTACCGATTTTTATTCATTTTATTTTTTTCTGATTCCGATTTAAAATAATACAATTATGAGTATGTCTTCAATCACGTAGTAATCCATTATCACAGTGGTCCCCAAAGTTATTCATGTCAAGCCCCCATGATTTATAGACCACTGTCAGCCCGCGGACCCCCCATTTGAAGAGATATGCCAGGCAGGGACCCCCATAAGAGAAGAATTTTTTTTTCACGGCTCTATCAGTGATTCTCAACCCATTTAATTTCAAGGACCCCCAGTTTGACATGCATTAGTCTACGGCCCCCCATTCATTTAATGGTATTTCTATCTCTGAGACCCCCAATTTATATTGTAAAGTCAATATTAATTTAACAGTGTACAAATGGAACCAAATGGACCATTTGTAGTTTTTGTACATTCTCTGAGTTAGACTATATCCATTTGGTTCCTAAATAGCCTATCATTTAGCTGGGGACCCCCTGGAACTCCCTCAAGGACCCCTGGGGGTCCCCGGACGCGTGCACTTTGGGAACCACTGCATTATCAAGGGCGGATGGCGCTGTTGTGGATGAGTTGCCTACCTGTTGGCCCAGTAAAGGTGAACTCCTCAGGAATCAGGACGCCATGGCCATGGATAGGCTAGGCTAGGGTACAACTGTTTTGTAGGCCTAGCTCCTTATTCCTTCCAAAAAAAACCTTGCAATATGTCACGTTTGGCATCGAGGCTATCATTTAGAATAGGCCTACCCTGCAGAGAGGCTTCTCTTACAAAGACGCAAATTTCCGGGGAATCCGCGGTGAAGATAAAAAAAAAAAACTGCGCATTCTAGAAACAGCAAATAACACAAAACTTAAGCACATAGCCTATGTGTTAAACAGGCATCAGGCATGACCAGTCAAGGTATGTTCGATCTTCAGGGAGACAAAATCAGTGAGGTTTCTGATACTGCCATGGATTCAATCTTTATCCAGAGGGGGGCGCCAGAGGACAAGTCGTGACAACAAATGGAGCAGTGTTGACTTTAGCCCTAGAAACTATCTAGGGCTATGTGATCTGATCTCTTGTGTAGATATCTTACTTACATATCTTACTTACATTACATACATGAAATGTATAATAATTAGTCTGGTCATTTCATGATCTGAAGATTACAGACATTAGAGCTATGTTGACTTTAGGGAATCAGTTTTTGAAGGAAAGCCTGGTGACGTGAGGTTAGGAAATCAGAAAAAACAAACCACATTGTGTTTTTTGGATTAAAATTGAACCATATTGGATTCAAATTGGCAATTTTTGTGATTTTTCATAATTTTGCAATTCTGAAAATAAAATAAAAAAATAGAGAATTTATTTCGTTTTTCAATACATTGTATTTATGATAATGGTAAACTTGACCGTCTCTGCTGTATCTATTGTTTCCCACCTACACCAAATCTCTGCTGAAAGCAGCCAATCTACAAACTCACAATGCCTTGTGAGTTTATTGACTATTCTTTGGCGAATGTATCCCACAGAATAAAGATGCTATAGGACTCAAGTGGTTAATGTAAAATGTAATAACTCAGAGTCTGAGGACCCCCTAGGGTCCCAGACCTTATGTTGAAGACCCACTGTGTCCATTACGCACCATTATAGTAAACTATTAAAAACAAGCAAAATGTATTTAAGGGAGATTTATTATCAATGGCACACAGTGTACATCAACATGTGATATACAAGGTTTAACCATCAGCTAATGTTAGTAAAATGTGTCGTCATCAATGAGTTCCCTTGACTGACCTCAACATCAAGGTGTAACAAGACATATAAGAAAATAAGCACAACGTTTGAAGTGTGTTTTTGAAGTTACATTATGCTACAGTACGTTGTATCTTGTAGGCTACTGTAGTACTGTAGCAGTAAATTATGGCAAAAACAAAGCACTAAAAAAACTAACAAGCACCATAACTGGAGGGTACTATAATCATGTTACTTAAACCAGAAAAGGTCAAACAACCAAATAGACATGAACATGGTTTTGCTTTGGCAAAAGTAAACCAGTTAAAAACGTACCCAAATTAAATCATCAACATGTAACATAATGTACCAAAAATATTTGACACTGTGCATGATGAGGCCATCACCGGAAAAATAACAGGTTCTTAATTGTCTTGGTACATACAAATGAAAATATCCATAAAAATATTCTCAAAGCATTTGTTAATAGGCTATCTATACCTAGCCTGGTTTTGTCCCATATTTTTCAGCCAGCTTCCTTCCCTTCAGAGAATGCCATAGGACAGTGGTTTCAACCAGTGGTCTAGGGACCACCAGTGGTCCTTGATGAAGTTCCAGGTGGTCCCCAGCTAAATGATACCAAATGGACCCTTATTGATCTTTAACTCTTGAGAGTGAAAAAAGTCACCCTCAAGAGTTACATTATTGTTAAAACATCTGCATTAGTTAATTTACAAAGAAGTCTACACAATTACAGAATGTAGAAGAATTGTTATTTCGATCAACGACAACAAAATAGTCTGCGTTTGGGCTCTGAGAGGCTAAATGTCATCAAATGGTTGTCCGTGGCTCAAATGCAGAATAAATAATGGGCCTTGATATGAAAAAGGTTGAAAACCACTGCCATAGAACATGAACGTAATTTGTGCTAACAATCAACATACAAACACTGAATGATAATGATCATACAAAGCCATCAGACACCATGTCATCATACTGCATATGGAGAGTTGGAGACATGATCTGAACAATCAGCTAACATAGTATATCTTGAGAGAAGTCATAGTTAAGTTAAGCTTAGTGTAACATCAACGGATATTCTGTTCACAGTTGAATTCTCCCTAGTTGCTGGGGGCGACACGAGCGCTCTACAAGTGCAAGTGCAAATACATGAGGAGTTTCAAGAAAGTGCTCTGTCATTAACAAGCAATTGGCTATGATACATAACATTTACAACTTTTACAGAAACAATATGAAATCAACCATCAAAATACAAAATAAGTAATGTACAAATACAAATGTGATTGTAATTTCCTTGACTTGTTTTGAGATCTTGCAAATTGGACACATTGCATGATAACTTCTGACATTTGACAGTTGCAGAAAAATAACTGGTATATAACAGATATATAACAGACTAGAATGACACCCAGTACAGTAAACTGGTTATCTGTGGCAGGAAACATATATTTTTATAAAAGATAAAGTAAAAAAAGCAGCGAAAAGTTTGTAATATAACCCAAGCAAATATATTCAATATGGGGACTTTGGTAGCCAAAATGTATTGCTGAGGCTTTTGTATGTAAAGCATCTACAGAACATGTGTCTGTTCACACAAGTTATACAGTAGCAACATTATTTTGACAGCCTAGATATGGGAGCCATACATTTAAACGCTTTGCATAGGCCACCTTCCACCATCAAAGGTAGAAACAGCAAATGTACCATAAGCTGCCAGCTGGAAACTTCAATTCGCCCCAAAACAAGAATATACATGATTTATATTGCACACAGCCGCTATATTGTCCCTCTCTTGCTCAGATGATCTATGCATAACAACTTGATTTAATTACATTTTCTGATGTGTGACAGCGGCTATGCCTATGAAGACTGTTTTATATTTTTTGCTGCACAAAGGTTTCAAGTTTTATGATAATCCGTGCGGTACATTCCATCACTCTCATCGCCACCTCAGATGTGTATCTGTCATTTGGGATTTGTGGAAACGGAAGAAGATCAGGATAACGAGTTCTTAGGCTGTCCACGCCATATCCCTCCAGGATTTGAACGTCATTGCTAAGTCCTGCTAAGTGGGAGGCGTACTCCTCTACTTTCTGTGCCAGAGCTGTGGGTTTCACGTCCTTATCCGACTTTCCTCTGACTGCATAGTCAGCAGCTATCAGTGCCAGCTTTGTGGCCAGGTAGCATTTGAAACATACCCACTCATTGGCATTCTTATGAAGGTCATTTCGAGCAGCGGAAAAGTTGGCCCTTGCTTGCCTCAACCATCTGCGGGCCTCAACAGGGTTTCCAACGGACTTAAAGGTTGGGGGCACGAAGAAACGATTAGATTGCGAAGTACCTGCATAACCAGTGTGTTGCTCCCGAAACTGCTGCCTGTCCGATTTATGACTTGTTGCCTCCTGGTTCCATGATGTGTAGAACCTCTGAAAGGAGGACTTCTCTGACTGATATCGTGAGGAAGACGATGAGAAAGGTCTCCTCGAGGCTCTTTCTGTGTTTTGTTGATCTGTCAGCGTCTGTTTCTCCAACCTGTTGATTTCGTTCTGTAAGTGCTTAAAGACCTCAGTGGCAATGTCCAGATTCTCAGCATTTTTGTCTGGATGCCATTTGAGATACAACCGGCGAATTATCTTCTTTCTCTCCGTCTCAGAAAGCTTCCATGCTTGCTCAACTACTAAGGTCACTTCTTTCAGAATCTCAGGCAATTTGTGAAGCTTTATCTTTTTAGGCGATTGTTTCTGGCTAGAGGGTCTTTGATTTTCCTTGCCGGCAGAAAAAAGAGGAGGCACCATTCGTGGTCCAGTGGAACGACAATCTGGACTGGTTGGAGTTGAAGGGGAACTGCTATCTCGTACGTGACTGCTTTCATCCTGTCTGGAGAATTTGTACAAATCGAGAGAACTGACTATTTTATATTCACTGTAACCAATGTCAATCTGGAAGCATTTCCCAAGGAAGCTTGTGCTGTCTTCCTCTTGCTTGTCAACTTCTCGAACAATGATGGCATACGTGTAGGTAGGCTGGTACGACCCGTAGATATCTCCACCCTCAGAGTCCACAAGGTAACCCACATATTCGCCTGGGTAAAATACATTCATGGGATCCATGAGCAGGAAGTGGTGTATCTCTGTGGGTATAGGGGTGCCAGGAAGTGGAAGCTCAAGTTTTGAGGGTTCTGACGAGTCGTACTTTACACCCAGGTTATCCAGTTTCTCTGTGATTCTGTAAATGTCATTGCAGCCTAACATAGCAATGAGATAGGAAGTGTCAGATATCAAATTGTCTGTGGCCGACTTCAGTGTCATAGCCAACGACAAGAGAAAGTTTATATCTTTGCTGTCTGAGTGTTGGATATAGAGATGAATCACAGCTGTCCCATACCTCTTCAGAAAAGCCAGTGTTTCACTGCGGCTGTGCGGGATAGGACTGCATCCTTTGACTCTCAGCGTTGTCTGGAGTTTCTCAAAACAAGAGACTTTCAGGCCCTCACAAAGTGCTTTGCAGAGTCGAATGGCCTTTTCCTCATTCACAAGAAATGCATTATCATTCTCGTGTTTCATTATTCTGATCAGTCCAGTGATGAATTGCTCTGAAGACAGCAGCAGCTGAAGTCGGCCTTGTAGTGAACACAGAGCTCCAAACTGGCACATTTTGGGAGAGTCTTCATCCAGTTGCTCTTCCAGGATGTTACTCAGGAGTCTTGGTCTTAGCTTCTGTGGAAGTAACATGATCAGCCTTGTATGTAAAGAATGATCTTTGCCCAGATAGCATTGGCTCATGTCCACAAGCATTTGAACACCGACATTGCCCTGAATCCTGCTCTTGTAGTGTGGGGCATCATCAAACACTAGGCTGTTAGATTTGGCTAATCTACCGTCATGGCTTGGCAGGTAAAAAGTTACATCTCTGAGGCTTTCGAGATCTTTACGGATTTCCACTGGATCATTCTGGAGACTTTTGAAAAGCCCAGAGACAGCCCTCTTCACAGTTCTCATTTCATTTGGATCAAGCTGCTTGCCCTCTGAATTTCGGTAAATGCGACTCAGCACTTCAACGTACTGTTTTGTCGATACAACATCTTCTGTGCCCAGGAGTTTAAACAGTTGATGAAATATACCAAGCTCCAGTGGCAATTTGTACAAGTAGGGCTTGAAGTCAGATTCATTGTCCAGGTTAATGACAACCTCTTCCGGTTTCAGTAGTTTCCAGCCATCTTCAACCATGACAAAGGTCACCCCACGGAGGTGGTAGCGAAACTCTCTTTTATCTGCATTGAGGAATTCGTAGGTGGACCTTAAAACTTTGTTCCTTGTTTTCACCATATCATCGTCTGGGGTAGATATGTTGCAGATGTTCTTGCAGTTATGTATGACTTTCTCCAGGGGTGGCTCCATGTTGACATTTAACATGGTCAGCACTTGGTCAAGCTGCTCCTGCCCAGTGAGTGTACTTCCATCCTGATCTTTTAAACTTGATGGTGTAGCGTTCTCTGGTAGAATGGGACAAGATGTCCAAAGTAAGTGGATTATATCCGTTTGCTTGAATTTTGGATTGACCTGAGAGCCACTAAAACGAATCAGTGGAAGTGTACCACTCATTTCTTGGTACTGTGAATGAAGGCGGATGAGTTCTGTGGGAGCTCGCTCAGGACACAAGAATGGTATCATTGAGAGCTCTTTGAGGAAAGCACCAACAAACAGATCAGTCCTCTCATTGAATATGTGATTCAGGAGAACATCAACAATGGTTTGTGCCTTTTCTTTGGTCCAGCTCTCGGTTTGGGCTTTGATGCTGACCTCTTTTGCGAACTGGAGAACTTGCTGCTGTGAGACTTCATACTTAAGTCCAATGTGTCGAAGGAATGTGATCCAGGACGTTGCAAATGCGGTTCCATTCTTGGGTTTTGACACTTGCTCTATTTTCTTGAAGAAATCCTTGGGTATGAATGATTTTGCAGGCAGCATGACTTCAAACACTTTCACCGTCTCATCATAGAACAACTTGGCTGACTTGAGCCTGTTTGTGTAGTCATAGATGAACGATAATCCTTCCAACTTTTCATAGAGCTGGTCTTTTATCTCACACTGGTCCTCCATTGACACAAGTCTTTCCTTCAAATAGACAATGTGTTCAATTTTTGCATCATATGAGAGACTTTCAAACTTTGGCAGGAGATGTTTGTGGTAGACTTCCAGATCATCAATTGCAGTGCATCCAAGGAAACTGTACAGTTCTTTGAGTTGTGGATTGTCAGCAAGAAATGCAAAGGTGGTTGTGTGGGTCCACTTGTCCATATCAGCGGTAGGAATGCAATTTTCCAGAACATGGCATGAACCATAGTTTGCAATGCTTATGTACCTGCCACTCACTGTTTTGAAGCATGGGAGCAGTTTGAGGCTCTGTGCATCCTCTTGTGTGAGATTAACCAGGTTGCAATTAAAATACAACAGAAGAGCCTCTATGTCTTTGTCGGTCAAGCTTGCTGCTTTGAACGCTGACGTCTGAATCATGTACTCCAGTGCTTTCAAGATGCTGGATGGATTATCGATGTTTGCTGTGTGCTGTGCCAGAAAAGACATGATTGGGTTGTCTTTGCCACCGATTTTGTTCACTGCGAGTTGAATGCAGCCTCCTTTCATAAGGCAGTGATAGACTTTATCATTTTGCCCCTGTGGAAAGATGGCAATATTCATCAAACTCAGGGGCAACAGTACATCATGCTCGGGTACAACAATCTTTTCTCTTGCAATGAATTTGTTGCCAGGCAGTAAAGCCCAGTCCTTCAGAATGTCAAGAACTGTGTCAAAACTTGGTTTGACTTCTTCCTGGCCTTCTTTGACAGCAATGTTCTCGCTGATGAAGTTCCACACACTTTTCAGCCAGGATTCACTTGCATAGCCATCTCTCCACTTTACAGGGATGCGTGTTCTGTACTCTCGGGGAAGAAATGAACCCAGTAAGTCACCAAAGCTGTTCATGTCAAAGGTTTTTGCAACACCGGCTTTCATCAGGAGGTCGCTGTACTTGAGGTACAATGGATTCATGAACATTTCCTTCCTTGGTGAGATCAGCTCATGGTGTGTTGTCAGGAACTTTGGTCTTTTGGAGTCAAATACCTGAAGCATGTTGTCCATTGTTATCAACAGAGGCAACCCCTCTATTTTGATGTCATCCCCTTCTATGTCCTTGAAGCAGTAGTCGACTACAAGCTTCAAGCTGTGAAAAAGCTTATAGTTTGATTGCTGCAGTCGACAGGGGAGTTTTCCAACTTGGCAAGATGCGTCTGGCGATGAATAAGTGAACAGAAAGTTGCGGACATCTTCAGATGTCACATAAGTCACTGGAATTCCTGCATCTTCCAAGCAGAAGTAAAGACTTGCTGTCTCGTCGCAGCCATGGACCAAGTTAAAGCCAATGTCTAAGAGCAAGTTCTTCAACCTGTAAACATTTTCTGCAACAGATTTCCTTGAAGTGATGTTGTACTCTGTGTTTTTCAGGTGCTGGAGCTCATCCTGCAGGAGATTGTCAAAAAAGGCTCTGCCTCTGTGTTCAGTGGACGTGTTCACCCACGAGATGTAAATAACAGAGTGGAGGTCTGAATTATCAATTTGCGGTGTCCTGACGACAGGAAGTAGACGCTTCAGGTCAGCATGAATGCAGCTGTACACAGCTTTAACCAGGCAGTACCAATCCGGCTGTATGTCAACCCTGTTGACTGGGAAAAAGTACAGGAATTTCCGTAAAGTGTCTTTAACCACGTGAATTGGGGTTCCCTGTAACACAGTCATGGTGGGATCAGGACCTGGAAAGTATCGACGTTTCAGTTGAATCATCAGTTCCACATAGGCAGGGGCTATCAGTGATGTCATCAAGTTGCTGTTCCAATCACTTCTTACCCCTACTCCGTTGTCATCTCTCCACAGGTTTCTCCTTGCAGAATCTAGAGCAAAATGCCCATTAACGTGAAACGGCAGGCCAGTCTCCAGTGAAAGGGGTAGAAAGCAGAACGCTCTGTGAGGTTTCTTGTAGTTGTGGCTTACACATGCAGCTACCCCTCCACGTGGAAAGAGAGTTATGTCTTCATTTTTGTGGGCTGAAATCACACTTTTGGAAACATTTTCAACATTGGGGAAGCCAGATCGGTTGCAGATCATCCAAGTTGTTAAATTACCACCTGTGTCTTCTATATCCATTGTGTAGGTTATCTGCTGGACTGGGATAGCAGTGAGCTGTTTCTTTTTGATGACGCTATCGATGACAGAAGCGTGGAACTGCTTGCGTTTTAGACGATCACCATCGGTAATTTTAGCAGTCACTGAATATAGCACCTTCAGCTCTCCTGTTGCATTCTCTATTTGACAGATTGATATTTTCTCCATGTGGTTGAGAAACATCAGAAGCTCTGCACCGTCAGATTTCAATTTATCCAGAAGGTTTTGCACCATTCTGTCTGATGCCGGAACAGAACTGATCTCAGATGTTCTTGCCATTTCTTTAGAGCGTATGGGGAATCTGAACATTGTGCTACGTTCTAGCTTGAAATGATCCCCCAAATAAAGATTTAGAACATCTGAAAATTGAGATCTGAAGTCAGAGTCCAAATCCCTGAACATCCTTCCGGGACTCACAGATGTTGCCCCAGGTGCATACTGTGCATGGGGATCAAAGATGCAGAGGATGTCATTGTTTGAGATGAAGGAGGGGCAGTCAGTGATGTGATAGACAGAGTTGAATCCTATGCCATATTGCCCAGTTTTGCCAGGATTGGCTTCTTTTGTTCCTTTTCCTAGATTCTGTATTCCTCTGACATCATCATCTGTGAAAGGCTGGTTGTTGTATACACAGAGTGAGGGGCCTTGCATTGGAATCCATTTGTCATCAAATATTCTGTCTGTGGCGTGCGTTCTTGGATCAAAAACAAAGTATATTTCAGTGGCTTTGGCATCATCTGCATTTTGAAGCAGCTCTTTTAGCATTTCCTTCTCTGATGGATATGCATTAAGAATACTTTTAATCCTGCTTGTGAGCTTCTCTTTCTGTCCGAACTCACTCCCGAGTGTAGTGAAGCAGATGTTGGAGGCATATCTCTCCAAGGCTTTGTGCCGTTTGGGAACAGCTCCTAACTTAATAGCAACCTCTCTCGGAATATCAGAGTGACAGTATTTCACAGTGGTGTCTCTTACTTTAATCCAGGGACAGTCATTGTAGCACAACGACTTTGATGGCAGCAATATCATATGGGAGTCAGGTAGGAGAATCTCTCCATAATTTGCTTGGCAGTTTTCCTGTTTTTTGTCCCGGATCAAGCTCCATATTCCTTCACTGATGATTCTTCGGGACAGCTGAAAATTTTCCTCAGTGAGTGCTCTTCGCCCACATTCTTGCTTAAGTATTTCAAGAATGGCTGAAAAGTTCTCAGTTGTGAAACTTGCTTGGACACCAACATTTTCAAACAGCTCACGGCAACTGTTTCTGTACTTGTTGGGCAGCTGGTAAAGGTATGGAGCAGCGTCAAAGTTCAGGTGGAATGCAACTTTGGAGGGATTGACGTATGTGTTCTCAACCAGAATGGAGTTGAAGTTTTTCAATTCCTCCATGATTTGATCTTTTGCACCATCTTGCTGTAGCATCTCCTCATGCAGATACTTATAGCAGGCATTGGTTATGTTCTCCTGGTACAGAGTGACACCGTCGAATGATTTAGACAGTTCTTTGAGTTGACCGATGACTAGTCCAACGATAGGCTTTCTAATCAATCCTAGAAAGTCTTTCACAGCCAAAGTGATAGGACCACAACCTTTGAAAGATGGTGAGTTCTCACTCAAAATTGGCTTGATCAGACACACAGTGTCCTGATGTTCAGTTGTGAAGAGCTCTTTGGCAGAGAACATAGTAGTAGGAGAGAAGTTATTCCCATGCCATGGTAGTGAAAATCCAGCAGGTTTTGTAAGGAATGGGAGGAACTTGATGTCATGTAGCTTCTCTAAGAGATCAGCTGCTACTGTCTCTTGAATTTTCAGTTTCTCATCAATGAGACTGAGCAGAATGCTACTGCGAACGCAAGCAGCTATGTGGTCGTTTTCATTTAGATCCATCACAGACTCGGCACGCTCAATCAGATCTTCCCATGAGAGGTCATCCTTCACCATTCCCAGTTGCACTAGCTTCACCAAACACACAGGGTTTAGATAGTCCTTTGGGGTTCCTTTAGGAAATCTTCCGTCATCATTGTTGTAAAGCTTAGCCACTCTTCCCTCAGGATGGATCAGCCTGGAAGGCAAAACCAAGTTCTCTTGAGGGCCAGAACATGGGATGCAGGGAGTCACTCTTAGAATCAATGCAAATTCATCCAATTTGTCATTCAGGACATACTGCATCAAGGGATCTCGGAGCTCTTTGTCAATGTCCTGGATATGAGGGAAAAAGACATCTGAGAAAAACTGTTTCTCCGTAAGAGTGTTTTCCATTAACCTCCCCTTACATCCAGCATCGTCAAAACCTTCCTTCACCCAATCAGGCAACTCAACGGCACAGAGGTCTTGTGAGCCACTCTTCTTGAGGTATTTTAAGAAAATCTTAAATGCGGCAGGGCCAATGTCTGGTCTGCAAAGCAAAGTGTCATCAAGGAATCTGACATACTTGATTGACACCCACATTTTCCCATCTGAGAAAACCTTTGCATGGTCATTGTCTCCGCCTTTGGCAATTTCCTGATAGACGCCCTGGCTGATCAGTGTGAAGTCATCATGCACCAGACTTGGGTCAGGCCATGTAGCATAGTAGCTGTAGTCAAGTAGTTCTCCACTCTCAGACATTGATCGTAGCATACCGAGTGCGGACATGTATGACTGGACAATTACATGTCTCATAAACACTGAATTCCAGTGTCCTTTGGTATCGGTCTTCCAGATTTCTTTGCGGTTTGAAGTTACAGCAAAGCAGCCATTGATGTGGATTGGCAAGCCTGTTTTGATCCTGAGTGGTAAATAGCAAAACACCTCTCCAATTGGGTTGGCGTTTGTCTTCACAGTCCATTTACGATTTTCCTCTTCTGTGAGGAGAACGCCCACACCTCCACAAGGCACCAGTCCTAATCTTTTTCCACTCTCGCCCAGTGAAAATTTGAGAGCTTCAGTAACGTCCATAGAAGAACAAATTAGCCAGTTAGTGACCTCAACTGCTTTTTGGGGCATTTCATCTGTGTTTCTTCTACTTTGAACACCTTTAGCAGCCATCTCAAAGTACTGATTGGGATCTTCCTCTGAGCCTCTGAAGAGAGGAGACTGGAGATCAACAATGCGTTTGAACACATTGTGAAACTCCTCCACCATAATGCGTATGATGCAGCCAGACTTGGGAACATCAGCTGGGACCCTGTTAGTGCTCGCTACCCTTTTCATGACTTTGGCAGCAGATTTCAGAATGCTCAGTGGTCCATATGAAGCTTTGGTTGACCACACACTTTTGTTTATGGTGACAACATCTTGGGCTGCAGCAGGGTTTTGCTCCTCAGATTTCAGGTATTTCAGCACCATGGTTCCAACGTGCTGAGTGAACAAAATGAGCCGGTGCCCACATATACTGAACTCATCGACAAGAGAGTAGATGTCTGTAGTGTTGTAGTACGTGCTACTGATTTCACTCGCTGAAGCTTCCTGCTCTGTTCTGAATGGCAGCCTGAACAGTGTACCGTTGTATTTGTAAGGGGATTCCTGAGCTAGAGGAAGTTGGCAGTTGAAGACGTTAATGAACGGTTTGAACTGGTTCGGGAATTTCCTAAGTCGTTTCTGCTGTTTACTCCAATTGATTTTGATCCCTGGGTTTGACCTGTCTCTGATGTGCTTACTGATGTGATTGATGTTTGGGTCAAACATGATCATGAACTCTCTGCTCATTATGATAGGGATGTCAGTGACATGATATACTGAATTGAAGCCCAAGCCAAACTTGCCAACTTTGTCTGCCTCACATCTCTTCATTGATCCTCCCAACCTTGTGATGTTCAGGAAATCAGTGTCAGAGAACACAGAGTTGTTAAAGGACCACAAGGTGGGGCCATGGCAGGCAATCATGCCGGGATCAAGGAGGTTCTCTCGAATGTCAGTGTTCTTGCGCATGTCAATCATGAAGCTGCACTCTGTTGCGTTGGCGTCATCAGCATTCTGGAGAAGTTCTTTAAATATATCTGATACAGATGGATACTCCTCTAGAATGTTCTTTATTCTGACCGTCAGAGGTTCTCGTTGGCCTGACTGCTCAAAGCCCAGGTTCTCTGGGTTTATCAATCTCGTGCTGAGGCATGGCACTTTCAACCACTCTGCAGTTTTCATTGGGATGTCATCGTGGATTAATATAATCGGTTCTGATGCATCTTCAAGCAAGTCGTTCAGGTCATCCACTTTAATGTCACAGTAGGTACATTCATGAATGGGCCTCATACCCAATTTACTTGGGTCTTTGTAACAGAGGATTGGCACGTGCATGTCGACCTCCACCGATATCTGACTGCTGTATAGCCATCTCAGGATGTTTATCAAAAGGAGGAGATCATGTTTGCTTTCCTCTTTTGTCATCTCTCCCTCACATCTTTGCTGGATGGTCTTAATAACCCCAAACACATGGCTTGGCACAACTTCTTCCACGGAGCCGCAAAACTTAAAAAGTTTGTGAAATTTCCGAATGGTCTTTGGTAGAGAGTACAAGTAGGGCTGCAAATCTAAATCAGGGATGGACTTTAGCACAGTGTGGGCAGGTGATGAGAATGTCTTCCCTGTCCACACCCAGTCAAAAGGCAATGACTTCATTGCTTCTCGTGCATCCTCTAGGTGAGCTTGCATGAAGCCATAGATCTCAAAAAGGATCTGTTGGAACTGGTACCAATAGATCCTTTTTGAGATCTATGGCTTCATGCAAGCTCACCTAG
>OOFJ01094034.1:0-16506 GCA_900323375.1 Benthosema glaciale
CACTTTGAGAACCTGTGCTGTAGCAGTGGTTCCCAAACGTTTTCATGTCAAGGAGCCCCAAATTTACACAATTAGCCTGCATAAGAGATATGCCAGGGACCCCCATTAAAGAGAAGATTTTTACGGCTCTAGCAGTGATTTTCAACCTGTTTGATTTCAAGGACTCCCCAGTTTGACATGTATTATTCTGCGGACCCCCCATTTAATGGCATTTCTATCTCTGAGACCCCCTGGAACTCCCTCAGGGCCCCTGCTGGGGGTCCCCTGACCACACTTTGAGAACCAATGCTCTAGGAGTCGCTGACCTCACACTCGTCAATACAGGCCCGGATCCCATCAACTACATCATTTTCGGTGGCGTAGTGGTCTATCATTTATTTAAAAAAAAAAAAAAAAGGGTTTCTCTTTCTCTCCCTCCCTCCTTCCATTCAGTTTGGTATAGTCCACTCTAGCGCGCTAAAGTTTCATAACATCAATGGCGTCCGGAGGAGGTAGGTGAAAGAACACTGTATATTTATTAAGATTAGAAACTAATAGTTTGTGTTAGTTCTAGAGACGCAAAAGGTGCTTACGTTATTCTTCCATTTGCAGATTTCCCAGGAAGTAATAAAACATTTGAAGCGATCGGTGTTAGCCTACTAGATATGGATATATCCATGTTGTTTTCATGTGCTGTTGCCTGCATGCGATTTAAACGATCAATTTGTACATGTGTAGCCGGATAGGTCTAGTTTATATACAAAAAACACAAAAACATTTCGCCTTTAACAGTGTCGTTCCACAGAAAACCACTTGGTTGAAATAACTTTGCATAAATTTACCTGGGATTTTGTTCTGAAAGCCCTGCTCTGGCAGCTCTGGTCCATAGCTCTACTGTTTCTGTGATTCTGCCCTGCAGTAGAATCACAGAATCAGTAGAGCTATGGACCAGAGCTAGGGTATAGCCGCCTTGGTACTGTATATTCCTGCTATCCTAGAGGATATTTCTCATATAGATAGATATTTTAACAGGCTTAAAACACATCTTGCAGGAAAAAAAAGGAGGTGTGCTTGCTTTATATGTGTAATTCTCCAAACTGTTAATAAACTCTTCAATCAATCAATCAGTCAATCAATCAAAACAATAGGCTATGGGAAATGCAGGTGTCATAGTAGCAACAGTAGCAAGAATGAAACAGGATGGGTATTAGAACCAAAACAAGATGAATGAAAATACAAATAAACTTTAATTTAAGGTAAGACTTTTTAATGCAAATTGTGCAACATGAACATATGCAAACTTCCATCGCTTTGCATCCATAACCATAGGGCATTAACAGCTTCAATGTGTGTTGATTAGGTCGTCGTGGAGTGAAGCGCAAGGCGGAGGACAAAGTGGTTGAAGAGGAGAAAAGGGAGAAAGATGAAGTGACCGAGAGTGACTCTGAAGGCCTGAGAGTGGTCATTGAACACTGGTGAGTTGTTAGCCAGTCATACTGTATGCCCCAAAAACCTCTGTAAAATCCATCATGTGTACCATGTCTGACCTGACCTGTTGTTTGTCCTTGCAGCAAGAGCTGACGGGTGTATGGGCGTAATGCAGAGGGGGTGAGAGGGGCCCTCCTGGCTGTGCACCCTGAGCTGAAAGTGATCTTAAACCCAGAGAAACCCCGCAGGAACAGCTTTGAAATCACTCTGAAGGACAGAGGGAAAGGTAAGGAGAAGGGTGTTGCGTATGAATTATTTGTCTTGTATCACTTAATTTGGGCCATGCTTTTAAGCCTTGTAGGATAATATTTGCAGTAATTGCAGTAGAAGATATACAGCTAAGATTACAGTATGTCCATGTTTGGCAGTGTGCTACAATTAACCTTTTCTTTAGGCCTATTGTTTTCATAGCCTACTTTGGGAAATAAATTATTTTAAAAGTCAATAAATATTGTGGAAGAAAAGTATGTCTGGTATGCCATTCTCATAAACATGTGTTAAACATTTCACGTATTTGAAGCTGCCTGAACCACCTCCCAATCAGATTTTTGTCTGATTGTATTAAACTCGTCAATGAGCGCTTTCAAACTACTGCAACACTTAGAAATTTCCACAGTAGCTAATCACATGTCTATGGTGGATTTTTATGAAGCAGATACAAAGACAATATTAATCCAAGCTTTCCGTTCAACTGCAATGTTGTTTGATGTTTTTTTCTCCCTCAAATCCATGAGTCTATTCCTGTAACTGACTTAGTTCCTTCTAACCCTTCTCAAAAAAGAAACAACTCTATGGACGGGGATAAAGAAGGGTCCACCTCGCAAGCTGAAGTTCCCTGAGCCTGATGATGTGGTCACTGCTATGGAGGAGGCTTTGAAGGCAGCTGTATAGACACCTGGTGATGGTTCGTCAATTGATTGATTGCTCGCTTTTATAAGATGATTGGTCAATATTCAAGATTAGATTAGAGCAATATTTCTACATGGTGTCTAGTTGTTTAACTTTTGCGTAGACAACAAGAGACTTTTCTTCTTGTATCTTCTCCCAAAACACTAGCATACTGAATATTACAGTATGCTAATGTTCTGAGCATAACTGAGAATACAATCCAATTATCTCATATTTTGTAAAGATAGCAAATTAGCAATTTAAAGCATTTGTGCCCATTCATGTGTTCTGCAAACACACAACCTCTTTGTTAAGAATGCCTGATAATTTGTGTTTGGTAGCACATTTGCCAACTACTATCAATGTTCCTCTAATTTGGTAGAGCCCTCCTTCCAGACTTTGTGGCTGTTGGAAGCAAAATGATGAGGATCGACCAATGGGGATAATCCCAGTTGCTCTTCTGATGACCTAAGCTCCAAGAACCACAAGATCTGGATACATGGCGACATCTAGTGGTGCATCGATGAACCATCACATCCCTCATCATTCAATAATAATAATACAGTAATAACACAACCCTGTAGATTTTGTTTAAATTCTGTGTTAAATAAAGTTATTGTTTTATGACTTATTGGTTTGATTTTTTTCCCCCCTTACAAAGTTGTTTCTTGAGTACCTGTTCCAGATTTCCAGTTAACATTTATTCAATTCAAAAATTCATAATCAATGCATATCAAACTGGGTGAGTTGTCTCGAGCTTAACTCACCCGGGTGAGTTGTCCAGGTACCAAACTGAATGTCCTTGTAACCAATACTAACCACAAGAGATGGAGATACCCCTGCTATTGAATTGATTGAACATTGAGTTTGCAAAACTCAGTTTGCAAAATATAATAAACAGAAGTGTACAGTTTAATACAAATACAATGCTTCAAGGATTGAACCCAAGAAGCTGGGACAGTGACACCATTTGGCTTGTTTTCATTGGGGTCCTGAGTATGCACTTGATTTAGTGACAGACAAATATACAAAGGCTAGGTTAGGTTGTAGCCCCCAAATTACATGGAATGATTTACCTCTCCACATCAAAGTGGCCCTTACTGTAGAAACGTTTGAATGCTGTCTTAAGACTAATCTAATCTTTATTATACATTGTGCTTTTAACCTTGTCTGAACCAAGTTTTCCTTGATTCTTGATTATTTTTAATGGTTTCTTATATTATTGTATGTTTTACTTTGTACTGTCATTACCATGTATCTTTTTACTTTTCCTGATATGTTTCCTGTTCTTATGTATTTTATTTTGTGCAGCATTTTGGCAACCTTGAAATGCATGTAAAAACATAAACAAGTACTAATCAAAAGAAGAAACAAGAGAGATATATGCTTCCCATAGGCACCCGGACCCTGAATGAATGCTATTCAATCCAACGTTAATTTTCACATCAAATTAGCACTTACAAATACAATTCTACAATGTCCTCGTTCAAAATATGACGTCATCTCGGTGCGACTGGTTGCAGGATGAAACGAAAGAAACATGGTCGCCCATTTAGACGAAAATTCATCCAGCGCTTCATAATTTGAACATTTCTCCTACAAATAAGGCTTCTCGGCTTGCTTTGTAAGTAGGGTACTTTAATAAATTAGCAGCTATTGTTACGATACTTGCATATTCACGTTTAGAGCTTTTCGTGGTCGACCAGAGACAAACTATTAACTTTAGCTGCTAGTTTGCTAATATGGTTATGTGCGTGACGTGTAGTTGTACAAAAACCTTGTCTAGTTAAAATTAATCGTGTCCAGGCCTCAGAGTAATAATGGTCCAGGCCTGTGGTGAGGATATTTATCCCCATTAAAACAATCCTGTGATTTGATGTAATATGAAATGATGACATACACTATTTGCCATACGAAAATTACACGCGTGTGAAGTGAAGGGAGCCCTTCTGGCCAAACAAACACAATTTGCGTCCTCACTTTTTATCCTCAACACGTACTTTGCTCAGCCAATCAAATCATCTCAATTTCGTGCTCAGCCAATAAAATCATCGCTATTACTCACACAAACACACAAGCTGGGCAGCAACTTCAAAACTTTGTGTTTCAGACAGTGGTGTAATTGTCTAGCATTGAATGTCTGCAATATGTTACGCCGTCTTATGGACTGTGAGTGATTATTGAAATGGGAATATTTGTTACTGTCAATGAAAGCATGAAACTATAATAATTTACCATTATTATGTATTTTAACAATTGACAGCCATGGCGACAGAAGGTGCAGACAAGACCAGTGAGGATGTGCCAGTACCCGGAGCAGGAGGCACCAGGTTTGACCTGGAGAAGGAGACCGAGCTTCGCTTTGAAGTGGAGGCAGGGGAACGTGTCCAACTGGAGCTTCTCACAGGGATGGCTGAGATCTTTGGCTCAGAGCTCAACCGGAACAAGAAGTACACATTCGGACCAGGCTCCAAGATAGCGGTTTTCACCTGGCAGGGCTGCGGTGTGTCCCTGTATGGTAAAACAGAGGTGAGAAACTGAAAGAGGTGTACAAATATGTGCCTTTTGTGCTCTCATGTGATAATCTAACTCAATGTGGCTCTTTGCATAGGACTTCAATTAATAGAACCTAATACGAACTTAATCCTCGTCATATCAAGCTATTTCTGATTCTGATCAACATGCATCCCTCAATGCACAGGTTGCATATGTATCCAAGGACACTCCCATGCTACTTTACCTCAATACACATGCTGCTTTGGAACAGATGAGAAAACAGGCTGAGAGGGACAATGAAAGTGGGCCTAGGGTAAGTTGTCTACACGAATGTGAGAAAGACTGATCCTGTTTGGTTTGGCGATTGAGGTTTTTTGTGTGATTTCAAACAAAATTTAAAGATGTTGTGTAACCTTAGCCTCTCAGATGACTGCCTGTCCTCGACTTTAATAAGTAAATACAAATAGACCACAGAAACAATTGTGAATCCCCAATTCTCTCTTCGCACTTCAACCGGAGCTGTGAGGTCAATTCTCTCTCTCTCTCTAGGTCGTCCTCAGACGTGAACTTCTGTTTGCCAGATGATAGCTTCTCTAACCACTAAGCTACATGGCTGTCAACGTAACTGTCTAGTGCATGTCTGAAATATATTAAACTTAAAACCAACAACGCCACAGTGCAAGCAAACCATGCCAGCACAGCAATGTGGAATTTCAAGTTTAATGAAGTGGTTGATGCTGGTTGAAAGAAACCATCAAGCAATCCTTATGAAGCAATGTAAACTTTGGTTGCAAAACATTTGCTGTTCATTTCAATAAATTCAAGAATTATAATATTCAGCTCTGTATTATGTGTATGTACATATGAATAATGTAAAAGTATGAAGATAAGTATATTTAAAGGACCTCTTCAACCATTTTAAAACAATTTCATGGTCATTTCAAACCTTTCTTTTATTTGTCAATGCAAGTACAGTAGCTTCTCTTTCAGCATGGTAATTGTAGTAGAAAAACAGTAGTTTTTATTAGCTTGTTATGCCAATCATTGATAGGTCATTGGTAGGCATGCTTCTGAACCGTCTGTAGTCCACCAATGAGACGCAGAGTAGACAGAAATTTTGCCATCTTGTGTGATATGAAGATGAGGTTGGAAATGGGTGAAGTATAAAACAATGTGTTTCACATATATACTTAATACGTTCAAAACCTGTGTGTGGCACAGGAATGTCATGTTCCTTATTAGTGTAGTACTGTAGTTAAGTATTAATTGTTTTTGACATGCCGTGTTGCAGGTGATGGTCGTAGGGCCTACAGATGTGGGGAAGTCCACAGTGTGCCGGTTGCTACTAAACTATGCTGTAAGACTTGGCAGGAGGCCGACACTGGTGGAGCTGGACGTAGGACAGAGTGGGGTAAGGAGTGTACTAAGAATGTTTTATGCTCATTATCTAAGATATGAAGGTAATGGTCTTTGAATAGATCTATGATGATTACATTGCTAGAAATTAGCAAAAAAAAAATATTCTCTTCTACTTATACCAAAACTGAATCTGAAAGAAGAGGATATCATTTAAATTTCTTCTTTTGTCTCATAAAGGCTCTACTTCCACTTTTGAACCAGAACTTAATTTAATGATGTTTAGTTTAGGGCACAAGAAACACTTTCCTGGGGCTTTTATGTATGTACTATGTGTTTTTAGATGTCTCACTTCCTTCCTGGACTACAAGTCACACCTCCACACAACCTCCCCCCTCTCCACAATGATCATGATAGGAATTCAGCAATCCAGTCAAACCCTAGACAAACACACAGACTTCATTATTTTTCTGGCCATAGGGTTCAAAACGTGTTATCTACTACAAATACTATTAAGATTAAATGACTGCAGTTTCTTCCAATGGTTAAATGTGCTTTTTTTCCCTCACTTCAATTTCTATTGTTTTTCAAGAGAGTTTAAGAGAGTTCCTGTTTTTCTGATGCTTTAGGTGTCTGTCCCAGGAACTGTGTCAGCGCTGTGTATCGAGCGTCCAGCAGATGTTGAGGAGGGCTTTTCAGTCCAGGCTCCTCTGGTATTCCACTTTGGCTCTACCACCCCAGGGACCAACATCAAACTTTACAATAAGGTGAGGGCACTTCAGAACCTTTAATAAAATGCCACATCCAACAGTAGCACTCTGAACACACTGCTATAGTCATAGCCCATCTTATTAGGCAGTCTTGAATTATTCTTTTCTCTTAACCAGAATGGTTGTTAGTCATTATATATCTTTTTCCCTTTAAAAAAAAATATTTATCCCTTTTTGTTGTTGCGTGCCTCTCTCCCTGTTCTCTGTCGTGTAGCTGACGTCCTCCTTGGCTGAAGTGTTTGCCCAGCGCTGTGAGGTGAACAGGAAAGCCAGTGTCGGAGGCTGTATCATCAACACCTGTGGCTGGGTGAAGGGCTCCGGTTATCAGGCTTTGGTGCACTGTGCCTCTGCCTTCGAGGTGGACGTGGTGCTGGTGCTTGACCAGGAGAGGCTCTACAATGAGCTCAAACGAGACCTTCCGCACTTTGTGCGAGTGGTCCTCCTGCCCAAGTCTGGCGGGGTAGTAGAGCGCACCAAGGAGTGTCGGCGGGAGACACGTGACGAGAAGATCCGTGAGTATTTCTATGGCTTCCGCGCCGTGTCATTCTACCCTCATGCCTTCGACGTGCGCTTCTCTGATGTCCGCATCTACAAAATCGGGGCACCGTCCATCCCAGACTCGTGCCTGCCGCTGGGGATGTCTCAGGACGACACGCAGTTAAAGCTGGTGCCTGTGACGCCAGGGCGAGACCTCACGCATCATGTGCTGAGTGTGAGCTGTGCTGAGGAAGGGGAGGAGGGATCTAGAAGGGGCATAGTGGAGAGTCCGGTTTGTGGCTTCATCGTGGTGACTGCTGTGGACACTCAGGCGCAGGTGATGACCGTGCTGTCACCAGCGCCCAGACCTCTACCAAGACACACTCTGCTAATCATGGACATCCGCTTTATTGACTTGAAATAAAGGAACTTTTTCAGGCACAGAGGATAATGTGATGAGGCCCTCATCACATTACTGCATCATTATCTTTGTTCAAACTGTTTCAACCCTCATGATTAGGGGTTGTAACATTTTGAATAATGATATTGATATAATGGTATTGATTTGAAACATTTTGATTTGTAAATTGTTGGAGGGTTTTCCATTTATTACAAGTTGTTGAATTTAATACCAAAATGTTAAATATGGGAATTTGTAGGGAAGGAACGTTTTGTAAATGTCATGCTCATTATTTTAAACTTGAATGTAGAACTAATTCTTTTTTACAAGTATTCTCGTTTCCTTCAGTGTTTGTTAAGGCTCTGATTTTGTCATAAATGATACATTTTAAATATCCTTTTGTGTGATTTGTGTTTTTATTTTGTAAATGAGATCCAGGCTGTGCCCTCCAATCTGTCCTAGTCCATTTTGTCTTTTCCATGCTGGCCAGGTTATGTCATGAAATGTTAGGAATGTCTCCTTTTTCTTAATTTAGTATTTAGTAACTTTAATCTCTCAACTTCTCAAGACACTTTTTTTTTTCTGTGTTCCTTCCTAGATTGGTAATAACTAAACCCCTGACTTTATCCACCCTGTTGGCTTGTGTGGCCACTGCCAGAGGACATGAGTTTATGCAGGTAGCCTCTAGTCCCTGCCTGCAGGCGCAGACTACAACTCAAGGCCGCAACCGTCCTTGAGTGTGTTCGGGTATAAGCAAGCACTGAGCGCACTGGTCAGTGCCAATAGCAATACATGAGTGCCCTCCTGGTGCGCATAACCGAACACGTGGTACCACGTTTTTTTTTTACTGTGGTCAGTGCACTAATACCAGCTCAGTGGCCTTGAGGTTAGAGTGTCTTCCCTGAGAATAAGAGGTTGGGGTTCGATCCTCAGCCAGGTCATGGTTGAATGTAGTGAAAATGGGATGCAGTACCTCCCTGCTTGTCACTCAGAACCAAGGGGTTGGAATGGATTGTCGCTGAGACATGCATCACGTTTACTTACTGAGCATTTCTTTGCACCAAAGAGAGGTGTGCATGCGTATACGCTGCGCACTGTTTCCGTATCCGCTCTTGACCCAACCTGCAAAGACAATACTAGTCTATATGGACCACCCTATGGGACCACCACTGTCCAAGGTTGGATCACAACCCCATAGCCCAGATGGATGATTATATTGTATTGCAGCTATTTGTTTGTTGATGCTGTTTATATTCTAATTATATATATATACATTTTATATTTTATGTTTTACTATTGTATCAGTGGTTGTAGTTGCCTGATATTAGATATTATCAGGCTGATAACCTCTAGCCAATCATAAAGTGACTTCCTCTCCGGGCGATGGGATCTTGAATTTGACCAACTCTCAATCCCTGATTGGCTGATCACTCCACCTGAGAAGGAATGGACGGACCAGTTCCGGGATTCCTGTGTCGGCCTAGCAAGCAAGCAAGCTAGCAAGAGCGAACTCTCCACTCGAAATGACACACACCCTTAACCTATAAGAGAGGACCCGTATGCAGCCGAATATTAGGTACACGACGTGTATTGCTTGTCGCTCGTTGAGATGTTTACCTCTGTTCTTTGACATTAAAACGTTGGGGGAAAGAAAGACCCGGTTCGCGAGAGCAAAACTTCCAACAACGCCACTAGCCAGGTAACGTTGGCTAACTAACATTAGTTGAGCTGTGTGTGGGGGTTCTTCACTGAACAGTCAGCCAGACAGTGTCGCAAAATAACTTTGAAGAGCCTGGCCGCTACTGGCTTATATTGCTATATCCCAACTGTCGGGGGCTTTCCTTTTAGTCATATTGTAATTCAAATGCCTAACAGTGGGTAGTTAAAAACTTTCGCTACAGCGCGTAACATTATGCAGTCAGTTTTATTAGGCAAATCGTCTTGTTAGCATGTCGGTGCTCGCTGCGCTAGCTGGCTGTTCGCAGTGCCCTGGCCTGGTAATGCTTTGGCTTATCACTTGGGAGCATTACTTATCATACAAACGTTAATAACATCCATGTAAACTGGCTGCCAAGGCGTAGTACCAATTTTACATTGAACTCTGCATACCGGTAGCCACCTATAGTCACTGTCACGTTATAGTTCAGAATTGGGATTTAAACTTGTTTTGAGTAGTCTGTTATTGACTGTTGCAGCGACATGACAGTAGTCAAGGTTCGACGTGGTGGAGATTTGAGGATTAACAATAGTTATTGTCGTGGAGGAGGGGATGGGATTTGTTGTGGAGTGGCAGACGAGAAGAGATGATTAGTTAGTTGTGTGTCAACGCAACAGTGGTTGGGTCACAGTGACGCCTGTGTTGTCGCCGAAATGCTCTTGAGTGTTGAATGGGTCACAGAGTGACGTTTTCACTGTGATGCCATTGTTATTGAGTGGGTCACAGTCTGAGTGAGTGTGACGTAGTACATGTGATGCCAGTGCTGTTGAATGAGTCAGTGACGTGTGTCTGTGATGCATGCCAGTGCTTGGCTGACTGGGTCACAGTGTGGTTGTCTCAGTGTTGTCATTGATGTTGAATGGTCAGTACCATATTGCCAGTGTTGTCCGTATTGTTGAATGGGTCACGCACACTGATTATGTGTCTGCTTTGCCACAAACACCGGTTGTGTCAGTTGATTATGAATCTCACTAACTACTAGGAATCGGATAGACTCACCTTACCATGCGTCTGATTGGCTCCTGGCTAGGCATAGTTTAAGGTTAAGTTTAGGTCACATTTTACAGAGGTTAGGTTTAGGGTTTAGGCACACTAACAGTGCCACTTTGTCAGCTGACAAATGGACAGACAGACATAGGGACACACATTGCTTGCTATGCATTGGAGTAGCTGTACCACTCAAAAACAAAGTCAAGGTTTGTATTGTGGTCCTTGACCTGTGGAGCTTTGAATGGTCACAGCGGCGTGTTGTGTGTGTGTTGTCAATGCTGTTGATCGTTCAATGGGTGACATACGGTGCCTTTAAATTGTTTTAAAGGCACAGTTTGCTGAGCCTGTTTATCATTGAATTGGACCAGAGTGTTGTGCCTCTGTTGCCACATTGGGTGTTGAATGGGTCACCCTTTTTTTAACGTACCTGTGCTTTGCCACTTGCCAGTAGTGATTGTTCAATGGGTCACAGACAGTGATGTTGTGCTGGTGATTATTGAAAGGCGGGGTGTGTCTAAACTATCAGATTCTACTATCAGTCCCGATCTGTTTTCGGTGTTATGGCCCCTACACATTGTAGGACTTTTTAAGTTGTCGGCGAGTCAGATTGTTATGTATTTCACTACAGGAGTCTTTTTTCTATCTTTATCTTTGTGGTTTTCACAGTGACACTAAACCATTGATCGCCGACTATGGGATCACACTGAAGAGTTCACCAAGAAGATGCGATCCAGACCTGATACAAATAATAGGCGACATTTGATTTTTATTTCAATTCATTTTGACGTCTCACATATAGGTGCAGGATCCCGTGATACATGCACGAGACCGACAGGACATCTCTCTCTCGTGTGTGTGTGTACACACGCACAGATCGCACAGGGTGGTCCAACAGTTTGTGCTGCAAATTAACGTAGATTTAGATGCGTTTTTAATATCAACATTACTCAAGTGAGATGCGTTGATGTCCAGTTGGCGAGAGTCAAATATCAAACCTACTAGATATTCAGAAATGGCCAGCGCATTTATCGCCGCTGGATCTTCTCACAGATCCTTTCACACACAGCGAGCAAAACCTTGGCGATCAAAGCCCGATCTTGCATCAGATCGGGGTTTTTGTCACGAACGCCAAAAAAGCTCCCCGACAGTATAATCGAATATCATGCAGTGTAGGGGGCATTCGTTAGGGAAAGTTAGCGAAATTTGTGGTGAAATAATTGCTTACCACTAGCTTTCTTCACAAATGTATTCATAAAGGTTTCTACTATCATCTTTCAATTTGTTCCACGCCAACTGCTTTGGGGAATTTGTTACAACTGCTAAAAGTTGGGCTACCATTAACAACCTTTATGCAGGCAAAGTTTTCAAAATGTAATTCTGCTTTCAGTAGCATGTGACTGGTCAAACTAGATTTGTTTTGCATAAAAAAAATCTCTTTGGGGGGCTAACAATTGCTTTAGCCACTTTTCCAAATTGAATGACCTCATGACATTTGTGATGATGGCTATGGCCGTTGAGATAGCCGAATAAATAATGTGTCTATACATTTCTTTGTTGTATATTTAGATGTTTGTTTTGGCTGGTTTCAATTGAGCCACTTCAGGGCATGCTGGTGACAGCTGATGTTTATGAATGGTAGGTTGTGTGACAGCTCTGTGCGCAATTGAGAAGAGGAAACGGCAAAGTGAGATTGGTCATGGTTAGTCAGCCAGGGTATTGTGAAATAAAAATGTAACTGTGAGAAGAAAATGTGGTCATGTTTTAACAACGGTCCTGCCACTCCCTAGAAGTACACAGCCCTTGCATGCAGCCTCTTTTTAAGTGAAAACAAATGAATCACTGGCATTACCTTACAGTGTCATGTTGTGTATACATTATATGTTTGTGTTCTCTTTCTGTTCAGTGGTTGCTTTTGCTGTTGTCTAATTTTGATTCCATCTCTCTGGTTGCAGGGACGTTGATGTTTACATCAGTGGTGGGTGACAAGTAGACGGAGCAGGTATACACTACAGAGAAGGAGGCAGAGAAAAAAACGAGAAGACTGATGTGTTTCGGACTACATTGCAACCTACTGTAGCTGTGTGCAATTTCATTTAAAAGGAACCATGGGAAGGGAGGTGTGTCTGCAGAGAATTTGGAGGTGGGCGGGGCTTCTTCTACACCCTGGTCTGGCCAAGTGCGGCGATGGCTTGGCGATGCTCACAGGGGTTCTGTTTGGAATGAGTTGATTCTGCTTCAGCATTGACACAAAGACTGATGACAGAGGTCTCAGAAGATCCGAGGGAGATCTGCTCAGCCAATTGAACCAATTTATTTCCAGCCTGCTTTCAATGGCAGCGATTGATGTCATTCTTTATCAACATTTTTGTTTTTAAACACTTTTTGCAACCATTCAAATGGACTTTTATTTGTTTTGCTTATCAGCTCTAGTGATTGGTTTTTGAAGTAGATTTTGTTTTGTGTGCATTTAATTTTTTTCCCTGCTATCTCATTTTAATTGCTGGACCTGTCCCTACCACACCCACCCACTCAGTGCCTACACAACCCCTCTCAGACAGTCCTCAGTAGCTGTGCGCAGTTCCTCTGCCTCTTCTCCCGCAGTGCTTCTGTTGTCTTCTACACCTGCTGGCTGTCCTTCCACTACCTCTTCATTTTCTGATTGTCATATTTTATACATATCTACATCTGTATTAAAAAGGAATGCTCTGAGAGGGGTAATCAGTACTTAAGCACAGCATTAAATGATCAATAGCATCAATGCAAATATAGAGTTTCAGGTGTAGGAAGAAGCCTAGATTGCCCTGAAAGCATTTGTGCGCCAGTGTACTGCACCTCTTGTGTTTACGCACAAAAGCTTTGACTGTACTGGTGCCAGGGAGCAGCTTGGAATAGAATATATTTATACATAATTTGCACCAAATAGTTACATTGAAGCCATATGAAAATATTTATGAATAGCCCACTATTTTTGTATCATATTGCTGTTGTACAGTTTTAATTACATGAGCTTCTGTTGAAACTCTGCATGAAATACACACGTGGAACAATCTATACAGATGCAAGCGGAACCATAGATTGCTTTTTAAAGAATCATATCTGTTCTACTGTTCTATTCGTGCTGAGTGACAGCAACTTGCAGGAGGATACGCTGAAGCTTAGTAAGCCTTCATTGACATCTCCCTTCCGTTGCTGCTTTGCATTGCATGGTAATACAGTTATACTTTTTTCAGTCTTCTTCGGTCATGGCCCCACCTCCGAGTCAGACAGTACGGTGGTCATCCCTTTGACCCCGCAAGCTCCCTTTACTGTAGGTAGACAGAGCCCTCTCCAATCCCTCTGTCTTCACCGCCTTTTCCCACCCCTCTCTCTCTCTGATGCCGGGCTTCAGTAGTGGGGGGGTTGGGGGAGGAGTAGGGGGTCCTGCCTCCGCTCCTCCCCGACCGTTTCGCCCCAGCCGCTACGTCCCTGTCTCCGCGGCCACCACCTTCCTGGTTGGCTCCACTACACTGTTCTTCTGCTTCACGTAAGTGTGTGTTTTTCTTTTATATGCGCCCGCGCACACACACAGCAAACACAAACATTCCTCACTATTAGTATAACAATCAAATGTCTACCTAGCAGTGTTTGTTCCATGATATGTTAATACATTTCTATGCCCTCTTTTATCAGTCCTGTGATAAGTGTGTTAAACGTCTTATGTGCAGTGTGTTAAATGTGTAATATTTTCTCATGTATCCTCTCTCTGCATTCCGTCTCTTTCTACAGGTGCCCATGGTTAACAGAGTATTTTTCCTCTGTCATTCCTATATATATTGCTGTGATCTTCCTTTTCACCCTTGCCAACTTTTGTATGGCCACTTTTATGGATCCTGGAGTCTTCCCTAGAGGTAAGCACACAATCAAACCCTGTACACTCAAGACAAGCTATATATATATATATATATATATATATATATATATATATACACACACACACACACACACACACACACACACACACACACGCACAGTACAGAATTCATTCCTTAGGTTGATCTGAACCCCCATGCCAAAGCGCCAGTGCTCGCCCTGCAGTCTGCCATCACCCAGGCGTATGCATGCACGCGATCTTGCCCTTTAGGGCGTCTTGCTGGTACTATTAGTGTAATTTCATTTTAAAACCCCAGTCTGAAATGAATTTTATGTCAAAAGGTTATTCTTGGAAACGGTACTGGGGATCGCAAATAACCCAAAATTTGACATTTTATGAACATTGATGATACTAAAATACAGCATGTGGAGTCTTCAGGGTTGCTGACCACCATGTTTGTGCGTATTTTAGCGGAGGAGGACGAGGATAAAGAGGATGATTTCCGTGCTCCGCTGTACAAGACAGTGGAGATCAAAGGCATCCAGGTGCGCATGAAGTGGTGTTCGACATGCCGTTTCTACCGGCCACCGCGCTGCTCTCACTGCTCTGTCTGTGACAACTGTGTGGAGGTAACCCCCCACACACACACACACACACACACACACACACACACACACACAGAATATCATGGGCCTATTACTGCCTTGTGCTGTTAACTTGTCGGGTAGGCTGGACAAGAACTGCTACTGTAAAGTGTCTAAGAAGTAGTACAGGAATTATCACCCATAAGGCCCTGAAGGAAGTTTCCTTAATGCTATGCAGTTCTGTTTACGTATATTCCCAGGACATGAAAAAATTAAATAAAAAGTAAACTCTTTGGGCTGTACCGGTAGTTTTTTTTCCCAGACAAAAATAATCAATCTAAACCAGCAGTGGTATGTGCGTTAAGACATGGCCATAGGCATTGCATGCAGCTTTTTAAACATGGAGGCTCCTAATCATGTTCCATGGAGGGCAGGTTACCTGCAAACCCAATGGCCACACACTAGGTGGTTTCAAGGCCCTGTGTAGACTAGCAGCCCAAATCTGATTTGTGATATATCCATATTAGAGGCACATTGGTTTTTTGCAGTCTGAGCAAAAAAAACAAAAACACATGGAAACTCTTAACTGATTTTTGCAAATAAGATTTGAATCCCATTCCATAACCTTGTACAGGCTGCATAAAACCAATCAGATTATCTGGATAGGAAATCAAATTTGTGCTGCCAGTCTGAAGTCTGACCAGGGCCTAATTAGCTCCTCCCTCTCTGTGTGAAGGTGTCCTCATCACTGAGATCACCTGGTATAATGTTGGAGCAAACATGTGCTTGTCCCTCATGGGATGCAGTCATTGGCTGGATTTCTCGGGTGGAAATTTTACTCATGGTGTAGCCTCCATGGTGTTGCACATGCTCAGATGATGTCCTCTAGTAGGCCGCACATAAGCCTTAAACACGACACCATAGAAATGTGACAAACTAGAGCATAGGCTTTCATGTACGTATAAGGCCTCACATCATGTGAGTGGTGACTTCAAAAATGTCGTAATTAAATTAACATTTGTATCTCAGAATCATCTAGATAATTTCAGCCATCTTGATATATTTTCTATATTCTTTTAGGATTTATTGATTACCCGTGACAGCCCATTTAGGAAAATTCGGCTAATAATTATAACTCCATGCGCCGCCGTCTTCATGCTGCTGTTTCGATCGCAAAAAGAACAGATCTGCAAGCTGTCGACAGTCATGGCTCAGTGTATTAATGGCGTGTAGGCCTATGTCTATTTTTTTGGAAGGCGTGCCTGCACATACGCAAACATGAACCATTTAACCTTTGTTTAATTTTCGAAATTCATTCATCAGAGAGAGGCTCACCTCTCTCTCTCATCATGATGATTTAATATTATGGAGAGGTCCGAGAGGATGCACGATAGTTATAGTTTCTGCCGCTCCCCAGCCCATCATGATGATTTTAATTATTGAAGTCACCACTCACATGATGTGAGGCCTTATACGTACATGAAAGCCTATGCTCTAGTTTGTCTTATTTC
>OOFJ01094037.1:0-10913 GCA_900323375.1 Benthosema glaciale
TGTGTGTGTGTGTGTGTGTGTGTGTGTGTGTGTGTGTGTGTGTGTGTGTGTGTGTGTGTGTGTGTGTGTGTGTGTGCGTGTGCGTGTGCTCGTGTGCGTGTGCGTGCGTGCATGCGTGTGTGTGCATGTGTGCGTGGTGCGCGTGTGTGGCATTGAGAGCCTTCGCATTTCCCAACTTGACTCGTGCCAACTGAGTAAGTAAGGTCATACAGGGTGATCGTTGACCTCTGACTGTCTGATCTCTACTTGTCTGCCCCAGCGTTGCACCCAGAGTGGTGGCCAGGTCACCATCTGTGCACGAGGATGGAGAATCTCCTCCTATCCCCATGGTAACACTGGACCACGCCCTCCCTGTCACCTCCCTGCAGATTTGGTTGGCCGACGGCAGGAGGCTAGTGCAGAGGTTCAACCTATCGCATCGGTGCGTTCAACTCTTCCTGGGCTAAAGCTGTTTAATATACATCAGCTGATACAAGAGCTAGTAGGAATGACTAAACTGAAGACTGGGTTCCTTAATTGCGAATGTGATGTGTGAATCACTGCATTTCTGTACACAGCCATAGGCCATAGACACTCAGTAGGGAAATAATTCACTGGATCTTTAATTGAAAAAATAAGGACAAGATTAGAAAAGGTTGAGGCTGGCAAATTACAAGCATACACAGTCATAAGTAATGCATTGAGTGAAGTTATTATAGTTCTTGAAACGGAAGAAGAGTAGGAGCGTGCTTGCGTGCGTGCGTGCGTGCGTGCCAGGGGGGATGTTAAGGAGTCAGCCATTGGAGATGATGTAATACCTGATCCTAACATTGTAGACTATGGAGTAGTCAGGCCCATGCATGTTAGTGCTGCATGGTGCATGTTATCATCTGCCACAGTGCATGGGCCTGCAGAAAACATAATCTGAGAGGGCGCAATGGGGTGGATCTATAAAATCCCCAGAGAGGGATTGCATAACTGAGATGCAGAGTTTATATAACGGGTTTAGTGCAGAGACCTTAACCCAAAGCTAGTGCAAGTGCTTGTGTGTCTCCATATGGCAGCTTGCATATGTACTATGTATGTGGGGGCTGTTGTTAATTATAAATGACGTTGCTAACATTGTGGTTTAAAGAGAAATCGTGTGTTGCTGATGGAGAGTGGCGTGTTTTGTCTGGGAACGCTTAGCCATTTGAGGAGGAGTCAAAATGAAACTCAGTATAGCAAAGCATGGCATTAAAAATTACAACCCCATGTATCATTCCAACTCATTCGTTATTTTCGTTCTTCGTGTCTGTCTATAGGATCAGTGATGTTCAGGATTTCGTGGCACGCTGCCAGAGGACCTGCCCGCCCTTCGTCCTCACGACATCCCTTCCCTTCCGAGAGCTCAACGAGGTAGAACTCAGTCTGGAGGAGGCAGACTTGGGCAACGCAGTCATCGTCCAGAGACCCCTGAACACACAGTCTCCCTTCGGACACTCATGACCAACAGGGCCCCATAACACGACACGGCATGCCCATTCAGCCTGCTGAAGCCGTCCCCCGCCTCTCTTCCGACTGCAACGACTCCCCCTTGCCTGCCTCGTCCAACAATGGATGCTGTGTTGAGGCTGTAGCATCGTAAATACCTCTCTGCGTTCACGTCTGGCCTGGGTTACCTGCCCTGCCACCAGCCAGTCGGAAACTGCCTCGCTTAATAACACACATCTCCATATTCACAGACATTACCAATGCCCTGATGTTACTTACAGACTTTGTATTCCACCACTGGGGACGATGTTAACCTACTGCACAGAAATACTAGATAACTGCCAAAATAAAGGACATTTGATACAACTTGGGCTCCATTTTCATCACGGCTAAACCCCTTATCCCTAAACGTCTTTGGCTTTTCTTTTTTTTTTTTTTTTTTTTTACTATTTTGAAAAATATTTTTTAATAGTTCAACTAGCCAATCTACATTGACACATTGTGAGCTTATAGATATCAAAAATGTTTTTCAAAATAGTAAAAAAGAAGTTTAGGGATAAGGGGTTTAGTGCGTGACGAAAATGGAGCCCAAGGTATTTTAAAAGCAGTGACCTGACCACACTCTTTGGTTTGATCTAAGGAGCAAAGAAAAACAGCTTAACCACGGCCACCTGGTCATTGTGCTTTTCCACTCCAATATACCGCTTCAACTTGACTACTTACTTGCTTGTTTTGCACTGCATTTTTGCATGATATGTTTCTGATATAATTTTAGGTCTAAAATAAGCCATGCAGTTGCTCAATTTGGATTAATTTCATAATATTTATTCAGGAGCTTTCATCTAGTATATATTGGAGTCTGTCATTGTGTAATGACACCATGGTTGTGACAATTCTCTCTGACCAATCAATAGTGTTTTCACATCACGTTTTGATATTGACTCCTTGGAATCCTGGACTGTGGGACAACAGTCGACAGTTACTTTATTGGCTTACTGGCAGCATGCACAGTGTGGTACTGATCAATTAAGTGCTTTTGGAAGATTAGCCATGGATACACATGGACATACACATATTAATGATGTTAGTCTTACCCAAATAGGGAGGGAAGGCAGGACCGTGGATCTGACATAATGATGACAGCATATTTGTTACGTCCGTCATGACCAAAATATGGAGGGAAACCAGGACAAATATGCAGGGAAACCAGGACAGTGATCAAAATGTGAACCATATTCACACGCACACAAGCAAAAATCACAATTTCAGAGATTTACTTCCTTGGAAGCATGCGCAAGATCAGGTCAGTGATTTGCGAGATTAGACCACGGACACAAAGACCAGCAGGAGCCACAGCTTGAAAACATCTTTGGCGGATTTACTTCCTTGGCCTACTCTCAACATACACCAAGACATCAAGACATTTGGCTCTGATCAGTCCAGTGGTTTGCGAGATTAGTCTCAGACAGACACACACAGACAGAATTTCTTCTAGACGGCTCGCCCCCTAGGTGCCGTGCCGTAAAAAGCACTAGGTAGTTTTACCTA
This sequence comes from Benthosema glaciale, assembly GCA_900323375.1. Lineage (NCBI taxonomy): Eukaryota > Metazoa > Chordata > Actinopteri > Myctophiformes > Myctophidae > Benthosema > Benthosema glaciale. The sequence goes on from OOFJ01094037.1 coordinate 3,001, forward strand.
ATGGAAAACCAAAACAGTGGAGCCGGTGCATGCAGTGGACAACATTGCAATCCCAGTCTTTGCTAGCTCCTTCAGCTGTCCCGGAAACCATAAATTAAATTACCATTTTCCAGCACCGCCATCAAAACTATAAATAACTGAATTTGCAGTGAAAGACTGGTATTATAAATGGTGTCCCGGCCAATTTACACATTTTAGGAACTTGTCCTGGAGTTTTGGTCACATAAAGCATGGTATAAATACACAGACTAAACAAAATGTGTTCTTGTAGAATATATGCCAAGGTGTAGGCAGGGCATTCTGAAGCTTCCACCAACACTGCTGGTGTTTGTTTTATTTTGACAGACGTGCCTGTATATCCTCCTGACGTCTGAGTCTTCCTAAACTGTGATTTCTACCTTTTATGCACTAAATATGGTGAAAGCAAAGGGTTTATTAAAGTGTCACATTATGTAATGTTTACAGTATGTTTCAAAATGATCTGTATACGAGATGACAACTTTGCCCAACTATTTAGGGCTGTGAATCTGTGATTTGTATAGTTGTTTGCCAGCGCTCTCTTGAATGTTTTCATTCATTTGATTGAGGGTTTATTTTGAAAAACACATAGTCTTATTTAACCCGCTTTTACTCACTAATCTAAAATGAATATCCTATGAACATCCCTGCATAAAATGCTAAGTGAAGCTGATAACATAATATGTTATCAGCTTCACGTAGCATCCAATATGCATTGTCATCATGGATTAGTAAAGGGAGGGCTCATTATCAGAGTGAAGGAATCTGCTTTGGGATGGAGCCAAATCACAGCAGGAGTTTAATAAGCAAGCAGCGAAACTGGGACTTCCAGAATTACCACACCTGTGTGGACGGTATCAAAACCATTGAACTGGTAGCTGATGTTAGTTCTCACCACACTGACATAGTTGTGTCTCTCAACACTTGACATTAATGGGGCCTCCCTGTTAATGGAACAAAGAATTTGACTCCTCTGTTGCCAGTTGCACTTGCCACATCTAAACAATGAGTTGATACAGTGAAAGGAGTTTAATCCCATCAATTGCCCTCTAGGGACAAATAAAGTTCAACTTGAAATTACAGTGTTCATTTCCAATGTAATTGCGTGCGTGCCGTGCGTGTGTACCGTGCGTGCGTGTGTGCCGTGCATGTATACTTGCAATTATCTTTCCATACTCTCTCCATGGCCTGGGGAAGTACGTGAACACCATTACCCATCTTCAATATTTAAAGCAACATGGACATATAACACAGCATGATGAAGCATGAACAGGACTCGAGGCTGGGAAAGGATTTTGCCTAATAACCTCCTCTGCACAATGGCTGCCCTTTACAGCACATTTATAGGACTTAACTTTGTGTGTGTGAGGATTTTTGGGTGTGAGCAGATTTTGATTCTCCTGGCAAACGTGTGTCGTGGGAAACACGTGTGGTTACTGTATAAAGAATATCATACTGCAGTTGTTCTCAATGTGGGGTCCATGGACCTCTAGGGAGTCCGGGGTGCCCATACGAATATACAGCTACATGATAATTAGGAAACAAATGGACCCTTAATGGTTCCGTAACTCAGAGAGTGAACCAAATGAACCTAACGGGTCCATTTGGTTACATCTGTACACTCTCAGAGTTAAATTAACTTTGATTATACAATTATAGGGTCCTTGAAATGAAAATGGTTGAGAATCACTGCTAGAACCGTAAAAATGGGGGGTCCTTGGCATAGATTTTCTTGAATGGGAGTCCACAGGCTATGAGTGTCAATTTTGGGGTCCTTGATGTGAAAAGGTTGGAGAACCACTGTACATAGTACATACAAATTCAAATCTATGCGCGGCCCTCTGAAATTCACACCTGGGTGTGGTATAGTACATACCACACCATGTACTACCATAACGCAAAAGCAGTGTTATTTATTTATTTACTTTTCCCTCTATATTATAGAGTATGCTAGGACACATTTCCTCTCTGTTGCATATTTAATAAAAATAAGCACGCATGGAATTACATTTCCTCAAAGCCCTACATTTCCTTTTCCTCAAAGCATTTGACCTATAACTCTGCTAGCCTTTCATTTCGTGCATTCCTCTTCACGCATTATGGGAAACATACTTTGTGCTTAATGCAGGTCATATGCCTGAGTTCTCTTTACTATTATTGATAATAAATGTGTGTGTTTTGGAGGGGCATATATAGTGTTTTGAATGTTTGGAATCCGTGGAGAAGTCTGGTTCTCCATGAAATATTTGTTGCCATGCCCTGGAACATAGATTTATTGTGGATAATAAACCTTTCTTAAAATTAGGGTGCCTCCCTGGTGCTGAGAATATAACACTCTTTTGTGGAGAACGGAGGACAAGCGCTGAAAGCCTAAGTCCAAAGACCGTACGTTCTCTGTTTTAGCATGCTGAAATTAGATTATGTGCATGGGTGCGAGCGTGGCGACTTATGGGTGTACCAGTACTTTAATGAAAACAAGGCCAGCTTAAAAAAGGACCATACCTTACCAGTGTCACTAATACAGGTACATGTTATTGTCCATTGTTTACACCAGCCACATAGTTTATACTGTATAAACTTTAACAATTACCCCAAGTTGCTTTACATTTTAGATATTGTATTTGTTTATAGTTTGACCTTTTTCAATAATCACTACTGAATGTATGTATAGGCTACCTGATCAGCTAGTCAGCTTTTTGAACCTTCACTGCAACTTTTTTCTACACTGTTTCAACATGAATGGTAGTGAATACTGTATGTATTTAATTTAGGCTAAGATCTGCAGTACTAAAGTTAAAGTATACACTGCATACTCTTATTGTGTGCAGAAGAAATGCATTGAAAAGGGAAAGTATCTGGCTGCTAACAGTGAGACATCAAGTCCCCCAACAAAGAAATGAATAATTGTCAGGAAGAAGATAAAAAAATGCTTTAGATTAGAATTGGGATGCTGGTGATGCAAGTGAACTGGTGCTAAATGTGATGTGGCGGGCCTCTGTACAATTGGACCTTGTAGTTTCAAATGTATATATTGGCAAGTATTATGCCATTTCCATTATGTACTGTAGATAGTACAGTGATCGCATGAGGAGGAATGGATGATGATGACTGGGATGGTGATGATCAGACTTGTCAAGAAGGCTGACGCCTCACTTGTACATACAACACACCTGGGAACTTTTTACCAATGTTTGATAAAGCGGTCACTGTCACGCACAGCGGTTACCTGTCCTTCTATCCTGATCCAAAACATCGGTACAGCTAATTACTTCAACATATCATCAACAAATGAAACCAAGCCGCATTTTCCAGATTCCATTCTTACCACATCATACGCTGACTGGTGTGTGTGAACATCAAACAATTATCTGAAGTGAAGTTGCTTCTGTAATCTAATAGTCTAACACACAAGAGAACTGGGCGCTTTAGCGATGTGCAAATGATACTAGTGCTGCCAGTACTTCAAACTGACAGTCAAATACAATGCAGCCCTACTGGTATAAAAATGTGTGAACAAATCATAGAATAAGCCAAAGACTAGACACAAACTAGGCCAAGTCCTAATGAGAACTTTAATACATGCAGACTAGATGCATTCTTGATCCCTAGAAGAAATGCATGTGTCATAGCAGAAGTGAGAATGAAAAACAAGAGCCAGCAGCCAAGAGTTAAAGTCAAGAAGCAAACCAAATAAAAAAATAAAAGATAAAACAACATACGGAGCTGCTGACCTACTGTAAATATTTGCAGTGGATCTCAATGAGCGAATGAGTGCACATATTGTTATGGCCCGGCTACAAGACCACAAGAAAAAAGTGGAAAAAAAACAAATAAAAACAAATAAAAAAAAAACAGGCAAGAAATAATTAAGGTTCCAGGCTGAATCACTGTGTTCCGTTTGAACACAGCGAATCAGCTGGAACCCAGGCTAAGGGATAAGTGCGAAAATGTATAATTTGTAAAAATAAAAGAATGAATTTAAGGAGATGTCTCCAACAAAAACCTGGCAGGGAAACTGAACTGCCAAACATACTTATATGAATTACTAAAGCAAACAAAAAAACTATTTATGTGGCCATGAGTGGTTGTGGCCCAGGTGGAAGACAAAGCCATGCCAGTCTTATGGTGATTGGATACACGCACGCATGCACGCACGCACGCACACCAGAGGCCGGTGGTCACAATACAATCTATCAATATATATCTAATGTTCTGAACCGTTCGCCCCACCGACTTCAAATTCGACACACGCATTCCACACCCCCGCAGGGAGTGCAGTGCCCAGAACCACCACAAAAGGCAATCAAATCACTATGGGGTGATCAGCCAATCACAAGCCAATGTTTGTGTTCACATAAACCCGGAAAGCTGGGCATAGAAGGGGCTAGCACCCCTCAAAAATAAATTTGCTATCACAGCTGATCACAAGGCTTTCCCCAGAATTTTACAGGTTGTATGGATTGGCACAAACCTCTCTTTGCCTGTACAGTATGGCCTTTGTGTATTAGGGAGGAAGCTGAGCCATGCTGCAACTTTCATAATAATAAAAGAGCAATACAAGGACTTCAGTGACGCCACACTTGATGATGAAACGTGTGTGTGTGTTGGCAAGAAGGATGGTATGTTGCATCTATCACTATCTATCTATCTATCACTATCCTGTGTCCAAGGCCCACCTGCACATCACTCATAAAATCGACTATATGCTCTCCATGCTGTCCTTTTTGATGGTTTTGGTTTCTTTTGCATCTTCAAAGCATCGGGCCAATATGATAATTTGTTCCTCAGTAGGTCTACATGGACCTGAGCTGATTATGTAATTGCAAGCAAAGGCAGAATACAGCCTTGTTGCCACTGCTTGAGCTCACGAGACAATACATTCTTCAGGACACATCTCTTTGATGTAAAGAGCTACAATTCTCCTAAAAAAAGAACATCTGTCCATCATTGCCATATCATTGCTCAACCTGCCATGATAGTAGCTTGATTCTAAGCCAGTTTACTTTCTAGTGAAGTTATAGTTTAGTTATCTGTTATTTCCTAGTATTCCCAGTGTTTTACTCCTATGTGTTTCCTGCAGCTCTTCTCCTCTCTTCCAGAACACAGCTCACCTGTTCCACTGCCTGCTTGTTGCCTGCCTGCCGCCTGCCCTGACTGCTCACCTTGGACTCCCATGTTGTTTCATTGCCACCTTCACATTCGAAAATTCACTTATTGTGAATAACTAGTTTTGGCTCTGCTTTTGGCTCTGCATTTGGGTTCCACGTTATTCAAACCGTGACACAAACCTGACATAGAGATGAAGGTTTAATCAGTTGTGACAAGTGAGTTACTGTACCTAATGTAACAGGACCATCTGCATACATAATAGATGTTATGACATTAGTCTGAATGAATCAAGGGTTAAAACTTTCAATGTACCTTGGGGAAATGTGTTACTATTGGGAGAGGAGCAAAAATCTATTGTGTTGCCATGTTTTTGACCAATATGACCACTCCAACTACATCAAGCAACAACAAGAGAGAAAAATATGTAAAAAGGCAGATCTAGGTCACACAAAGGTGCCAAATTACAGGAGGTACGATACACTACAACAAGCAGTGGCAACAAGGCTGTGTTTTCTGCTTTTGCATTCATTCAGCTCAGTTCCATGTTTGTTTGTTTCATTGAGGAACAAATTATGATCTTGGCAAATTTGATGTGTGATCAAGAAGAGGCGGACACCGGACACAGAATAGTGCTACATGCCAATGATGCCATCCTCCTTGCCAAGAGACACACAAGAGTCACCAAGTGTGACGTCCTTGTGTTGATCTTGTACTATGCAAGTTGCAGCATGGCTCTAATGCACAAAGGCCATACTGTAGATGGAAAGAGAAAGTTGTGCCAATCAATACAATCTGTGAAAAACTGGGGAAAGCCTTGTGACTGGCAATGATACTACAAGCAGTTTTTGTTTATATTGGAAAAACAACAGCTTTCACATAATTTTAGAAGCACTTAAGTTGGAGAAACTGAAAGGCTAACAAAGGCCTTTGGTGACTGTAAGTCATTTTGTTTTGACAGCTGTTTTGAGACTCATTTTCTATGGTCAGTAGAGGAGTGAGAAAGGGGTTCATTTTGTACCACACTCAGCATGCAGCATGTATCATGTACTAAACAGCTGTTTGGTGCCATAGCCATAACACAAACAGTATAGGCTACTTTGGAATCCTGTGGGGAGATGCGGTTGGCAGGAGTCATCTCCCTTAGAGATAGGGTGAGAACTTCAGTCACATGAGAGAGAGACTCAGAGTAGAGATGCTGCTTCTTTGCTTGGAAAGGAGCCATAGGTGGTTCGGGCATCTGGTTAGGATGCCTCTCGAGCGTCTCCCTCGGCTATAGGGAGGTCCTCGAAAGCAGGTCCCACTGGGGGCTGACCCCGGGGCAGACCAAGGCGCAGTTGGAGAGATTACATCGATGCACTGGCCTTGGAACACCTCGGGATCTCCCAGGAGGAGTTTACAAATGTTTCTCTAGAGGGGGAAGTCAACTCTCCGGTGGAGCTATTGCCCTCGCGACCCTATACGGATAAGTGTTTGAAGATGGATGGATGGATGGATGGATGGATGGATGGAGTCATGTACAGTATGAAAAGCAACACCATAAGTGAGATCTACACTCTAGTGCTAAAGACAAATAATGCAGACAGCAGAAAAAATGTACTGGTCTTGCAGCTAGCTCATCATACATTTAATTATGTGGCTGTGACTTGCATGGCACAATGACAGCCAGTTGCATCCTAGAACTAAACATTTTGGGCCAGACACATTGTAGCGTTTTATGTTATCTGATTTGATTGGACCCTTCTGAACAAATAAAGTTAATTGATTGATCTACACTTAATATTAATATAATTGATTCTTCATTTATGATCCAATGTATGAATATTTCTTTTATTTCTGTTGAACTTTGTTTGTATTAAATGTATATTGTAATGGAATTTACTTTAATTATAACAGACATATGGTAGGCTAGTCTACTGTCTAGGCTATACCTTTTGGATCTTTATATTCATTCATTTACAATTCAATGTGACACTGTAGCATTGAAGAGTCGTAAATTGTCAGTATTTCTGTTCTGTGGTTTTGTTCTACCACTAGTATAGTACCCTGGCCTGGATAGTGGAGAAACGGAGCCTTTGATGTTAGAGCATATATGCCATATTAGAGGCCACACAACAAGCATAATTACCGTCAGTAGGCCTAATCCGTTGTGTTGTGTGCGACCGTCGCCGCCGAGGGGCGCACTTCCTTATCTGCAGTTTCAAACAGCTGCGTGAAGACATGCAGACAGCCTGCATCCTCCGCAGTCTCCTCATCATCCCTATAGTATGAGAACCTCTCCGTCTGACTGACTGACTGACTGCATGGTAATCTGATTGACCGGCTGTCCTGGCGCCGACTGTTTGTGTTTTTTCCCGTCCGCAACGGGGTAAAGGTAGGCTATGGATCGGCTTTTATTTATTCCTTTTTCGGTGCATATTATTTACATCACACACGTGTCGAGCCAGCAGAGTATTGTGCATGTTGTTGATGCACTTTAACGGAGCGATCAACCAAAATAATCCCGATACGGGACAAACATCTGGACTCCCGTCTGTATCTCTACAGTAAGGACCACAGCCTAAGATGCCGTATATTACAGCCCGCTGCCCAACACCTACATTTTAAAAGGCTAACTTTAAATTAATCAGTAAATTGTATGATAGCCTAACCTTATATTGCCATTACAGATGGTATTGTTTGAGAGGTTATGCTCACTCATTGTGTTTGTGTGAGCCTGTCCAATAATGTGCTGCTATAGCCTAGACTAGAGGATATGTGCTTGCATGTGTTTATGTTATTGTGTGTGT